>JAGJTL010000183.1:6977949-6989561 GCA_022063505.1 Calosoma granatense | reverse complement strand
TATATATATATATATATTCATTTATTTCATGTTTTGTTACAGCATGAAGATACACTTCGTAAAATTCTCGGAATCGTTATGGAAACAAGTAAGATTTTCATGCTCTTTCCTGGAAATTAAAACCAAGTCTTTGTATACCTACACACCAATGTTAAGAAATATTTCTCAGTATATCTTTGTTCTTTAAAGGATTTTGTAGCTGCACTTTGAGTTAATACTTTACCAATGTGCTGCTGTGTTTCACTAATTTTTTTTTTTGTTCCATATAAATTTTCCCACAATTTTTTACGTAATTAACGAACGTGCATCGAGTGATTTCACATTGTCAGCTGTAATTTTGAATTATACCAAGATATTATTAATTATATATTGGTAAATTATTATTGTACTACAAGTTATTTCACACGTTCGATTTTATATATCCAATTCAAAATTCATACATTTACTTATTCTAATTAGTCATTATTGGAGATACATGTGTGGGAAAGTCATATTTAACAATCGGTGTCGTGTTTTGGGGCACATATCATTACTATTTATGGAAAACAAATATAACTACAGATTTTCGATACAAATGGACAAGAAGACTTTCGATCTATGTGTAACACGTTCGTATTATCGTAGTGCCCTTGGAGCTTTGTTGGTATATCACATTATTTTTTATTTAAAAATTTTACTACCAGATGCTCGACAGCACTCTAATTTGAACATAGTAATACGAAATGAAAGTGATTTGGAAAATTGATGATCAATTAAAAAGGAAGAAAGGAATTCTTACACCAGGGAACAGTATTTATTACCACGGCTAAGAAAATCTATGGCAAGATCCAACAAAGAAGTGTTCCATATCAGTAATAAGGCTAATGACATTAAAATCGGTTCGCAACATTTATTAATTAACTCTTTTCTGCCAAATGCTGATGGCCAAGTTGGCAGTCAGGGCGATGTGTGCAGTTAGGATGTGAGCCCGCGTCTGTCGTGTGTGTCAAATGGCTTTCCTCTCCTGTACAATGTACGGAGCGATAAGTTGGTTTACAACACTTATTATTATTGTAAACATGCTACCGCACATTTGTTGCGTATATTAGTGCATTATTGTTCTTTATTTCTGATCAATTTCATTTGCAAATCAATACATAAATATATTTCTAACATATTCCATTATTTCTTTATTTCGTTTTATACACATTCATTTAAATACGTTTATATAGGTATAATATTTGCTGATTATTTAATTTTTTTCTCATGCAATAATTACTTACCATACAGAGTATATAATATATTATTATGGTGCATATAATATTATTTTATTAATCTATAATTTCTGCTGTTCATGAAATTGCTCATTGCCGGATTAAGTTATTAAAACATTCTTGTTTATTCTAATCAAAATCTAATTCGATCTGTTAACAAAATAGATACTAATATTGTGTCATTAGTATTATTTACGCTGTTTTATTCCCAGATGAGTTTTCGATAAGTAATTGGATATTTTGGCATTAATATATACGTGTATATTTACGGAAGATATGTTAACTACGGCCTTGGATTGCCATCTATGTGTGTTTACGCGTACTACACGTAATTATTTGTATTCTACGTTGGAACATAGAAGCATTTGAAGTTTGAAAGAGTGTTGGGTTTTGTACATATTGTTCTCATTTCTATTGGAAATAATTATATTTTCAATAGAATTTGTGCACTTTTGCAGTGAACACTGTATTGTCATTGTTCTTACATTGAATTGTAAGTATTACACGTATTTATTACTTTATTTTAAACAAATTCTTTGTACAATTTTTGTAACGCAAACAGTTTCACAAGATAGCTGTATACACAGTTTCACAATAAGATTTTTATTATTTGTTGAATAATTTTTTCAGGTTCATATTTTCTTATTTACATTGCACAAAAACCATTTTATAGTGAAATATATACATGAAAATTTATGTTTTTTCAATATATTTTGTTTAATAATCCTATCTGATGGTGTGTATATTATCATTATTTCCATGTCAAGCTGGATAAGGGCTTGGCCGTTTCTAAAAAAAACGCAACATCACGCTATATCCCAGTTACCCGGGATAGCACACTTTAGCATTTATTAACGTCTATCAGCGGAGTTGCCAGCTCACACCAGGACGGCACCTACAATTTTTTGTGGAATGCGAACCACATGTATGGCAATGTTCCAGGCGGGAATGGAACCCGCGGTTGTTTATATAACCATGTTGCCATGGTTATTTCTTCGGTTTTGCAAGCATACGCCTATATCCCTGGGGCCGCACTGCCATATAACAGTTTTCAATTACGCGTAGCTCTGTATTGTGGCGAATGTAAGTTAATTTTTTACAAACTGAATTTTTCAAATATAAAAAGGTCTTTAGA
This sequence comes from Calosoma granatense, assembly GCA_022063505.1. Lineage (NCBI taxonomy): Eukaryota > Metazoa > Arthropoda > Insecta > Coleoptera > Carabidae > Calosoma > Calosoma granatense. The sequence goes on along the minus strand of JAGJTL010000183.1, from coordinate 6,987,173 downwards.
ATATTGTATATAAATTCATAATGCAGGTAACAAATGTGCTTTGTTATTTAGCGAATGTCTGTAGTTTGTTTGAAATATTGTTATATTGAATTATTTCGGTTTAGACAATCATTTGATAAATATTCATTTCATTTCCAGCATTTGCAAGAAAAACAGTCTTTTTGAAGATTATGGCTCCAAGAACGAAGAAACCGGTAAAGTTTGTGTGGGATGAGGAGAAAACTTTGTTCCTGTTGAGGTGTGTTGATGCGGTTATAGTGAAACAACTTGCAAGGAAGCAACAACCTACGGAGTTGCGACAGATATTTCGCGAAAAGTATCCCGAATGCGAGTTGGCCGTTTCAACGCTGTATCGACACGCCTTTACAGTGAAAAAGACGCACCTCTGCCCAACTATAACCATGTTTCTGTTTGGGACCAGGGCAAGGACGATTTCCTATTTGAGTGTATGTTACGTGTTCGAGTGTAAAATTGTCGTGCCATTTATCAAGGTTTGATGGCTGGCAAAAGAGGCAGGCAGAGTTGCTTTCACACTTTTCTGATGGAGTTCTTTGCCGCCAGATATATTGATTTGGCGGCCGCTGTTGTGACAAACCGTATTACGTTATTGCGCAAGTAGAGACATATACCAAATGAAGGGCCATCGACGTCATCCAGCAACACAGTAGACGTGCCGCCAATGGACAACAATGCAGCAGCATTTTTCAAGTGTGCCATGAAATACTGGGAGATCGGTTATTATATCGCTGGTCAACCCCTGTTTTCGCGAGCATGCAGCCGTTGTTCGTGCATCTTACTGGGCAAGGGATACGTGTGCAGTTCCCCTCGTACAAGCGCAACAGCTAAAGCGGCAAATGAAAGACCTAACGTGTTAAAATATTACAGCAAGAGTCAAGTCAAGTCAGAACTGATAAACACACGTACAGGGCAGTGGTATTCATGTGTGCTTAATACCATTATATATACATGCTACTCACCATATTGAAGGTAGATTCCATCAGCTCGCTGAATTTAACGGTAATCGATAGAAAATTTAAAAATAATTAGTATCATTGCTTTGCACTTTTTACCCAATAAAAGAATTGAGTTGTGATGTATGGCATTGTGTGATAGATTTATTTACTTTTATATCACAGTGGTAGTGTAGGAATTAAAACTACCATGGCTACTGTCTGCGCGCATGCGCCCAAAGACACAGCTTGATATTCTGTAATTTAAAATGACAATAGAGTTGAGGTGTAAGGCATTGTGTAATAGATTTATATACTTTTATGATATCACAGGAGTAGGATAGGATTTAAAATTGAGGAAGTGTATGTAGTGACATTATAAATTACATTTGTATAACTGGGGTAGTATACGACTTATGGTTGTGAAGGATAAGATTGTTCAGTGTAAACCCATCTACTTAATGTCACTAGGATGTCGATAGTGTTTAATATTCTTTCTGGAAATATTAGGGTACAGTGTAGGATATATAGTGTAAAACCACCTATATAATGTCACTACGGTAGGATAGTAATTTTTATTTTCTATGAGAATTTTATGGCAGTGTAAGGTAGGGTAAGGTAGAGTAAAACCACCTATGTAATGTCACTTGGGTAAGGTAGGAACTGATATTTTTTGAGAATGGTATGGTAGGGGTTAGGGTGAGTAGTGTAAAACCACCTATGCACTAGGGTAGAAAAGGAATTGATATTTTTTATAAGAATGGTAGGGTAGGATTTAGGGTGGGTAGTATAAAACCACCTATATATTAGGGTAGGGTAGGTAGAAATTGATATTTGTTATGAGATTGGTAGTGTAAGGTGTAGGGTGGGTAGTGTAAAACCACTTATACAATGTCACTAAGGGTAGGGTAGGATATAAATCTACCATGGCTACTGTCTGCGCGTTTGAGCGCAGAGACACATCTTGGCAGTGTGTAATTTATAATGGCACCAGGTTGGAATTGGGATTGAATTGGGTTGTAGGACATTGTGTGATAAATTTATTTACTTTTATGATATCACATGGGCAGTAGGAATTGATAATTTTTATGAGATTGGTAGGGGAATGTGTAAAGTGGTAGTGTAAAACCATATATACAATGTCACTAGTGGTAGGGTAGGACGGAAAAATCATACATCATTCGTATATTAATATGAGTTTTACCAGTTTGAAATTTATCAATTTTAGAATTCCGCCTAATCAACTTTCACCTTAATAGGAGTTACACTTATTTAACTTATAAAACATAAAATATTCGTATATATATATATTTCACAGATGCAATACAGGATGACCAGTGCTGTCAACTATATTTAAATAAATTTAAATTTCGATGTTACAAGTGTTCCACTATTATAAGAGTAGGTATTAATGTACCATTTCTAGATCCTCATTAGCGCCACTTTCTAATAAATGTCATTAGCAATACATTCTAATTAGCCCGAGAGTGAAATTAGGTCCCGAGGTCAAAATTTTTTAATAACCTTCGTTAGCGATATTTGACCGGCGGCCAAAAATCTCGCGGTCAAAATTTTACACAGGTCAGTGTCAAAATATTTACAAGTTCTGTAAAATATTACTTACGTTTTGTTATTCATAAATATAATGTTAGTTTTAACTTTTACATTTTTAAAATGAAGAGTTACTACGCATGTTAGTTTCAACTTTCTATTACTAATTAAAGGATGGTCATTAGTGTATTTTGTATATAAAGGAAAGGTATGTTGAAACTTTAATTCGGTTTTGAATTGCTCGGTATAATTTTCAAAATGAGTGGTAAAGACGGAGTGAATAATTTTGACGAATCTGAAAACTTTAATAACTTTTTCAATGTCTGTGAAAATATATTAAACGAATCGTTCAATATTAACATTTATAACGAAAATGAAAACTTTAACCATTTTTTCAACGTGTGTAATGATATTTTGAATGCGAGTGTTGGAAATTTACAATCGAATCAGTACGGAAATGGTGAAGTGTTACCTGCAAGATTTGAAATATCTGACGACTATGAAAAACATGTGAAGAAGTTCGGTATTGTTGGAAGACGTATAACATTTAGAATGACTGATCCACCTCAAGATGAAAATCCCGTAGCATGGTTTAAATGTAGCATGGAAGAATTAATTAACTATGTTATTTCTTCAATACCACCAGCGGATATGGTGAACATGATACGGAACACACCCTGTATGGAGTCAGGACCGGCATGGTTAAGTTTCCGCAGAGCAGATGAACTCGAAGTAGACGTCGTATGGGAAGTGATTGTCAGAATTCTACAGAGTAACGCGGAATTATTTTCTTTCGGTCAGTTCTGTATCGAACTTACACGCGTTACATTACCTGTAGGAAACGGACGACTTGCAAGTCAGGGATTGCAGTATGCGGAATTTTGTAAAAGAAAACACGGAGTGATTGACATAAATAATAATAGGTTCGTTCTTTTCACCCTGTTGCGTCTACGGTTTACAGCTGCGTCAAATAAATCGGTTCTATTCAGAAAGTTGAAGTTAAAAAAGTTACTAGAAGTTGTTCTTTTCGCATGACTTTGGCGTTTGCGTAAAATCTAAAATAACTCCGCCGTACGATAATCTGCAGCTGCTCGCTGAGCGGAATTTATTTCTTACTGCAAGCGCATGCGTACACCAGTCAACGCAGTTGACATTTGGTTGTTAGGTTATTGCTCCAGACAGATCTCGTTAAAATGTATGGCAAAGAAAATATTACAGAAGGTATGTATTTATTCCTAAATGATGCTGATTTACATTGAAAAAATTACCTTAAGTAAAAATCACTCTTTTGTTATTTAGGAGTAAATACTTACATTTAAAAATACAATTATTTTCTACGTTCATTTGAAATCAGATCCAAAAACAATAAAAATATGAATTACTACGAAGTAAATGAAAGTATTATATATTAGATACAAAAACATACATATGTAATATCAGATTACGAGTCACTGCAAGCGAAAAGAACATCATTCGTAAGTGAAACATCAAACAGCGAGCGAAAAGAACCGATTTACAAAATCTAGTGACTTTGTTTTTTACGGCCGCGTTTAACCGTAATTCAACCAGTAGTAGCTGTAATAACCTTGACGTTTTGCAGTAGACGCCAGTAGGTGAAAAGAACAAACCTTTTAACACACGATTTAATAATAGTTCACGCGCTTTGATGCATTGTACACCGTTCACGTCTTTGTAAATATTATTGAAAATAGAGTCTTTCGTAATATACGCAATAGCCACAACTAAACATCGCGGTAAACAAACATTAGGTTTTTTAACTTCAACTTTCTGAATAGAACCGATTTATTTGACGCAGCTGTAAACCGTAGACGCAACAGGGTGAAAAGAACAAACCTAATGTCATTAGGCTGCGTTTTACTGCCAATTGCCAATTTGTATTTATCCGATAAATTTTAGCTCCAGTCCCGTTTTATGTTGTGTTATTTGTCTTAAAACGTCGTATTATGATACATCTAGCTTAAAAAGTCATATACTGCCGAAATCAATGTTCTTTACTGCAAATCTGTATTTATCCACAAAATTCACTGCATTTTAGCTCTGTTTAGCGTTCTGTGTGTTTTGTTTGGCCTTAAACTACCTTTTGTTATGTATTTAGCTTAAGGCGGCATAAAATGAAGAAAACAATGATTTTTACTTCAAATTTGTGTTAATCCACAAAATTCATTGCATTTTTTTTCCAAAACGCTTTTTAAGATTTGTATTTTTCTTGAAACAGCGTTTTGTGATATATTTAGTTCAAAACGGCATATAATGCAGAAAAAATGAGTTTTATTTCAAATCCGTATTTATCCACAAAATTCATTGCATTTTATCTTTTAAACGCGTTTGATGTGTGTTGTTTGGCTTAAAAAGTCGTTTTTTGATATGTTTAGCTTAAAACGGCATAAGTTGTAGAAAACAACTAGTTTTACAGCAAATCTGTTTTTATCTAAAATATTCACCGTATTTTAGTTCCTGAATTCGTTTTATTTATTTTATTTGGAATAAAAAGGCGTTTTGCCTTTATTTTAAAACGGCATATATTGCAGAAAACATTAATTTTTACTGCAAATCTGTATTTATCTACAAAATTCACTGCATTTAAGCTCGAAAACGCGTGTTGTGTGTTTTTTTTTGCTTTAGAACGTTTTGCGATGTATATAGCTTAAAACGACATATATATTGCAGAAAACAATTTGTTTTACTGCAAATCTGTAAATATCTACAAATTTCACTGCAACACTGAACTAAACAAAAGTTCAAAACGTGTTTTATTTGGCTTAAAGTGGCCTTTTGTGATATATTTAATTTAAAATGACATTAAATAAAGAAAACAATGAATTTTACAGCAAATCTGCTTTTATCCACAATATTCACAACATTTTAGGTCCAAAACGTTTTCTATGAGTGTTATTTGACTCAAAACGGCGTTTTATGTTGTTATTAGCTTAAAACGGCATATACTGCCGAAAACAACGTGTTTTACTGCAAATCTGTATTTATCCACAAAATTTATTGCATTTTAGCTTCAAAACGGGTTTAAAGTGTGCTATTTCGCATAAAACGGTGTTTAGTGATGTAATTTGCTTTAAACGGCATTTACTGCAGAAAACAATAAGTTTTTCTGCAAATGTGTAATTATCTACAAATTTGCTGCAATTTTGCAACAAAACGCGTTTTATTTGTGTTATTTTGCTTCAAGCGGCGTTTTGTGATTATTTAGTTTTAAACGGCATATACCGCAAAAAAAATGAGTTTGATTGCAAATTTGCATATATTGCGTTATTTGGCTTAAAACAGCGTTTTGTGATGTAATCAGCTTAAAACGGCATTTACTGCAGAAAACAATGAGTTTTACTGTAAACCTGTACTTATTGAGTTTTTTGGCTTAAAAGGGCATTTTGTGATGTATTTTATTTAATTTAAGACGACAACAAATAAAGAAAGCAATGAGTTTTACTGCAAATCTCTGTTTATCTACAAAATTAACTGAAATTTTACTCCAAAACGTCTTTAATTTGTATTAATAGGCCTAAAACTTCATTCGATGATTTATTTAATTTAAAACAACATAAAATAAAGAAAACAATGTATTTTACTGCAAATCTGTATTTATCCACACAAGTCCCTGCATTTTTATTCCAAAACACGTTTTAAGTGTGTTATTTGTCCTAAAACAACGTTTTATTATATATTTAGCTTAAAACGGGATATACTGCTGAAAACAATGAGTTTCATCAATCAACCGTATCGTCAACACGCTGTAGAGCAGAATTTAAAATAACATAATTATAATATATAATAGTAAATTTACGAGTGCAGGACAGTATTGTTCATTTAGAGAGATTGAGAGTTAGTTTATTTAGCAGACACCAGTTACTTAAATTATGAAAATTGTGTTGTAAAGAAATGCAGTCATCGTAACTGGGTATAAACCTACAGATTTTAAGATCATCGGCAAAGAGCAGTTTATGATTGGAAATGGAGTAGGTTATATCGTTAATAAAGAGAAGGAAAAGTAAGGCCCACGAATAGACCCTTGAGGATCACCAGAAGAAGCGGGATGTAATGTGGAGTTCGCGCGGGAGAAATGAACAAAGAAAAATCTGTCATGAAAGTATTATGAGAGAGGTAGTTAAAGAAAAAGTGTGTAATTTGTGAATTAATATTTTATGATCAATACGATCAAACGCCTTAGAAAAGTCCGTATATACTATTTCTACTTGGCCATTGGAATCAATAACAGAGAATAAATAATGAGTAAAGAAATATATATTAGTAACAGTGGATCGACGCTTTACAAAACCATCTTGACAAAATGACAAAAGATTATGGATGCCAGAGTAAACGGAAGAATAGATGACACTCTCAAACACTTTGCTGAAATTGAAAGAATTGCTACAGGACGGTATTTGGTAATCTCAGAAGAATTCCCTGACTTGAAGATGTGAATTATGCGTGCAAGCTTCCAAAGAGAGGGAAAGGTACTGGTTTTCAAGGCTGGATTAAAGATATGAGAAAGAGCGATAGAGAATGTTGCAGCAGCACAGTCCTAAATAATTAGATTAGGTATAAAATCGGGACCGCAAGATATATTAGATTTAAGTTTCCGTATAGCTGCTACTATAACTTCAGAAGATACATGAGTAAAGGAAATAAAGTTATGAGAATATAACTGAATAGGTGTTAAAGGATGATTGGTAGAAGCAATAAAAACACTATCGAAAAAATGACGAAAGCATTGGTTATTGATGAAGGATTAGTATATGAATAATTATTAGAAGTCATTTTAGAAGGAAATGATGAGTTATTTCTTTTAGAATGAACATACCTCCAGAATTTACAAGGATCTGAAGCATTGGAATTTTCACATTATTGAATATAAGTGGAGTATGCAATTTTAATTATTAGATTTGATCTGGGATCTAAGTATTTTATATTATGCACGGTAAAATGGAATGGTCGTGAACGTGTTACTCATTTTTAAGTAATGTGATTTGCGTTTGATTAGATATTTAATTTGAGGGAAGAGCCAAGATGGATACTTATGCTTATAAGCAGGCTTAAAAGGAACGTATTGATGGATCATATTACGGAGAACATTATAGAAAAATTCACATTACTTGTCAACATCAGCAAAGTCGGCAAGCATATCCCAGTGAAAGCTGTTAATTAAGGAGTAAAGCTTAAAAAACTAGCTCTTCTAAAATTATAGTTAGCAAAACTTACATAAGTTGAATTAATTTGCTTATTAACATAACAATTTTCAAATAAAATATGAATCGTGGGATGATGGCAGTACTGAACATTGAAAAGTGAGTGGGGATCATGTCACGCGGAGCAAGATGTATTAGAAATAACGAAATCAAAATTTTTATCATTACCATTTCGTACAAAATTGTATTGATTTAATTCAAAAAAGCTCAGGAAATTTTTTGAAATTTTAGAGTATAACTGTATCTGAATCATTAGCGTATTCCGGTATATTAAAATCACCCACAATGATAAAATCATTATCATACAAAAAAAGCAAGGATTTAAAGTAATTAAATACACTAAAATAACATTCAGCCCTTAAATTAGGTGGGATATAGACATTAAAGCTAAACATAGATCTATTATGTAACACAATCTTCGAATACACAATATCAACATTAATCGGAAGTAAGTCACGGAATTCACTGAGATTTGCAGAACACGAAAAAATTGAATTTTTGGTTAAAAGAAGAACACCACCACCGCGAGATAGAGCACAGGCACTGATCTGCACGATAAACCACAAATAAATCATCACATAGTTCAGAGTTTAGAACGCTATCACTAGAAAAGTAGGTAAAGTAGAGTAGAGATGGTCGTGCTTCCAATTTAGGCCTTGCACATCTATATTTATCCACAAAATCCACTGCATTTTTGCTACAAAAAGCATTTTATCTGTATTATTAGGTATAAAACGGCGTTTAATATGTATTTAGCTACAAACAGCATATAATGCCGAAAACAGTGAGTTTTATTGCAAATCTGTAATTATCCACTAAATTCACTGTATTTTTGCTCCAAAACGCGTTTTATGTGTGTTAATAGCCTAAAAACAGCGTTTGACATGTGTTTAGCTTAAAACGGCATAAAATGATGAAAACAATGTGTTTTACTGCAATTTTGTTTTTATTCAAAATTCACTGCATTTTTGCTCCAAAACGTGTTTTAAGTTTGATATGTGGTCTAAAACGGCGTTTTTTGATGTATTTATTTGAAACCGGCGTTTACTGCTGAAAAAATGGGTTTTAATGCAAATCTATATTTATCTACAAAACTCACCGCATTTTACTTCCAAGCCGAGTTAAATATATGTTATTTTGCTTAAAACGGCGTTTTATGATGTATTTAGCTACAAACGGCATATAATGCCGAAAACAATGAGTTTTACAGCAAATTTGTATTCACCCACAAAATTTACTGCATTTTAGTACAAAAACGCTTTTTCTATGTGTGTTATTTGGCTTAAAACGTTTTGTGATGTATTTAGAGTAGTCTAAAGCGTGATAGATCCAGACGACCAGGTGTTTCCTGTAGGGGGTGTGATTAATTACTTTATACACGTATTTAAAAGGTTTATATTTATTACTGTCGTACACGTATACGGGGATGTTTTTTAGATATGTATGGCGGTATGTGGTGTATTTTAAATTTTAACTGAGAATTTTCATATAAATAAATAAATATATA
>JAGJTL010000183.1:6916995-6928575 GCA_022063505.1 Calosoma granatense | reverse complement strand
GTCCTTTCTTTTGATTTAGTATGTAAATTTCGCGTTCCGGGGTACATGATCGTCATGTTACAATATTATTTCTCATTATATCTCATCTGCACAGCGTGATTGGGATAATTGGATACAATATGTTTTAATGGCTTACCTAGCATCTGTACATTCGTCAACAGGCGAAACTCCATTTTTCCTACTGCATAGTACAGATATGGAACTTTCCTATGATGATATATTCAAACCCAGAAAATTGAGGTATGACTATGATGAGAATTATACTTCAGAATTACTGGCTCGATTAAATTCAGTGTTTACTCGGGTACGAGGAAATTTGAAGAAGGATTCTGAGCAAAGAGAATATCAATATAACAAGAAGAGTAAGCCTATAAACATTAGCCTGGGCGATAAAGTTTACTTACATAATCCAGCTTCTAAGATTGGTTTATCAACAAAATTATTAAAACCATGGGAAGGACCCTATCGCATTACGGAAATATTAGGTCCAGTTACATACAGAATTAAAGAAATTGAGAAAAAAAATAACAAGTAGTACATGTAAATCGACTGAAGCAATGTTTTGCAAATTTTGAAACTGATCTAAGTTCAGAAGAAGAAAAACAGGAAAACAGCGATGAAGATAACAATGGTGATACTGATGACTTAATGCCATTGATTCCTACAAAAACTAGCTTACCGTCATCATCTACAAATCAAGATCCTCCAATTGAGAGTGAAGATCCAAATATAGTTCCAGAACAAGAAGAACCCCCTGTGGAAATAGTAAATGAGCAAAAATATGCAGAAGAAGAAAGTAACGAAGAAAATAAACGTCCATCAAACGAATTAGAAAATGAACCAGAACCAGAACCGAGTAAAAGCCGTCGATCCCCTTATCAAACTAGAAGTCGCAGGCCAGTTGCAGAACATCCATGGGTTTTGCGAAGAAAATTATGAAAAAATGTTAATAAATAAATAACATGAATAATTTAAGCCAATACTTGGTATGATGGGTTTAAACACTGACATGCAGGGAACAAACATAAATAATCTTCTAGATCAGAAAACGTTGAAAAAATGGGTATCGAATGCGTGGACATCGATATTTTCGTGGATTCATACACTTGGTAATATAACATCCAGTATTATTGGAATATATATGATTGCAAAAGCTATAAAAATTTTTATTGATACCATTATTCATGGTATTCTTATATATGAATTATTTGGTTGGAGTTACTTGCAGCTTTATTTGACAGTATATCTATGTTACGTATTTACCGTAAACAAAAAGAACAATATTCAAAAATTTGACTTGTATTCAAATAATCAACGGTATCAATGCCAATGATATTCCGGGTAATGAAAATGTAAATGAAAATCAAGCAACTACAGTTTATCCACCATTATCATGTAATGATCAAACTTTTTTGAGTCGTTGAAAAGAAAAAAAAATTATATTTATAATCGTCAAGTATATTTAAGTAAAATGTATTGCTACAGGTATATAATAACTAAAAATTTTGTTTTTATAATGAACGTGTGATCACGAGTCATGGGTATATTGTACACAACCCCACCATGTTCAAGGCACCCGAATATGCACAAAAATGAAAAGAAAATGCTGGACCGCCAAACGATGTCATCTGAGGAATAGTCCAATACATCTCAACGGACAATTAAGATAGTACGAGACCCCTACTAAACCAGTCCAGATCGAATTCGCGATCACTGGATCCATTCATTCGTCCAATCGTCCAGTGCAAATTAAACTTTTAAGTAATGTGCAAATTCTTGTGTCATTATAATTGTTAACCTAAACTCATATTAATTATTATTATGTAACCAAATATTGTAAAATTCAAATATCGTTATCATGTAAGCAAATATTGAAAAAAAAAACAAATTTATCATTATTGTATCAAATATTGTAAAACGGGGACCACTGACTCGAGTTAATTGTAAAAGGAATTGTTCAGTAAGAAAAATTCTTTTTATGAGAAGGGAGGAATGTAATGAAATAGTGTGATCAGCAAGTTTTGTTTGTGCGAGAGCACAACCCGAGTTTGAGGGGAGATGTGTTCTGACCAGCCTAGAGCAAGCATGTGAGTTGTCTGAGAAAAAATAAATAACAAGAAATTTAAGACCTATCGTTCAATATTGAATAATATATTTTATAATAGAAATAAAGAGGATTAAGGAGTCAATAGTCGCCGTTGGAAAAAATAAAGGTACTGTAATATTTAATTTTTCTTCATTAAATGCGTAAATTAAAATATGCTTATGTAATAACACCGGCCTGATGGCAAGAACCTAGTGAAAGTAAAAAGAGTAGTAATTATTACAATTACAATTAATACAAATCCAGAAAAAATTCCAGAAAAACGTACAATTGTTACATATACAGTAATCACTAATACAATGAACTTTTTTCCAAATATTCTAGCTTTGGCAAACTAACTAGAACAATTTCATATTGCATGCGTTTTAAGAGTAATATGGTATTGAAACTAAGTAAATCAGATCAGAAGGTAACTGGACCTATCACTGTTTCTGAATTCAGGAAGACCGCGACTTGCATACTAAAACAGATTCAAGCATTTTCGATAGATTTATTCAATCTAATAAAATATGAAAAGTACATCGAAAAAGCAAATTATTATGCCTCAATCCGATGAAAGATTAATTCTGCTTGGAGGAAGATTGATAAATTGAAACCTGACTGATGCTCAAAAACATCCTATCCTACTGCCAAAGAATCATAATGTAACAAAATTAATTATTACACACAAGCACTTAAAAACAATGCATGGCGGAATTCAATCTACGTTAGCGGCTGTAAGAGCCAATTATTGGCCAATTGATGCACAAAATACGGTAAGACATTTTGTAAAGAAATGCATAACATTTTTCAAAACTAAACCCGTTCAAAATTATTATATAATGGGTGATCTACCTGCGCACAGAATAACTCCTGCAAGTCCCATCACCAATTGTGGAGTAGACTATTTCGGACCACTGAATATTCGTGATGGAAGGAGAAGACAAGCTAAAATTGTAAAAGCTTATGATGCTATATTTATTTGTTTTGAATTAGTTTGCCATTTAACATGCGAAGCATTTATCAATGCCCTTAGGCCATTTATGGCTAGGCGAGGAAAACCATCAAATATTTATTCAGACAATGCAACGAATTTTGTTGGTGCTGACAAGGAAATCCATAAACTTCGTAACATCGTTCTTCATGACAAATCTAAGAATAATATTATACAAACAATGGCAATTGATAACATAAGTTGGCATTTCATTCTTCCTAAAGCACCACATTTTGGAGGAATTTGGGAGGCAGCAGTGAAATCAGTAAAACATCATATTCAAAGAATTATAGGTAACGCTTCATTAAACAAGTTGTCATTCTTGCTCATCAGTTTCAATTTATTAATATAATATTATTAGTGTCATAGTACATCGGTCTGTTTCCTTGGTTATTTTGCATTCAACAACGACCAAGGCTCGTAGTGACACATTGCGAGTATTCCACCATCTGAATATGATAGGCGATATTTCAGTGTTTGGCATACTTGTCTCCAGCGTACCAACGTCATAACTTGCAGCAAAAGCTACCACAAACACGGCAGCACAACAACGGTCTGGAGAAGATCCAAAGTTCATCAGACAGACACTCAAATTGTTGAAGCTAAACAATCATTTGTTCTGTACATTTCCTGCCAACTACGAAACGTTGCTACATTATCAACGACGCCAACTAGCGACGTTGCAGTTATCTGGTGACGTTGACGTTAAGAAACTGACGCAAACTTCGATATTAAACAAGGAAATCTTTGAATTGATTGTGCCTGCATTCAATGTGTCATCACGAGGAGTTGGCAACGTCAGAGATTCCGTCACTGCCACATGCCACAGCATGTACGTTTCTTCAAAGCGGCACGTCGAGCGCACATTGACATGATGCTAGTACAGTTACGTGACAGACATCTGGAGGCAAAATTGTTCCCGTGGCAGTTTCCCTATGGCCTAGCCGGATGGTACTATGATGGGAAACAACGAATTACACACGGTGCTTACGCCAAATGGCGTATTCTAATATATGCCGATGAACGATTCCGTCGAGAACCGTACTACATGCTCTTCATGCGCGACACGCTGATTAAGGAACGTCTCCAATACTATGCATCCTGACGTGTGCATGTGGCGAATTTGGCTGAACCATTGACCAAGTGAATGGCCGATGACGCCGTTCAGAGTACGAATATGTACGAACAGTTCGGAACGAAAATACTAGCGACCGTGCCAAATTCCTGCAACTATTTGTCAGCAAAGACGTTGGATTTTATCGCAATATCACAGCGTGTTGGACGAAAACCGGATTATTTCATCACGCTGACAGAGTACAACATTTGGTCCGAATTGCAGTCATTCAATCTTGATGGATTGCACGGGGTTTATAAACTGGCTGAACGCAAGGAATTGGAGGACGTGCACAGATTCGATCATCCAGCAATGGTCATCCCGTTGAAACTGTGCAAGCGTTCTAGCAACACCTGGAGCTGTTAAGAAAGCGGTTCTCACAGGACCCAACTGGACCCATCATTCAAGTGGAGGACTTTTGGATACGAATCGAATACCAGAAGCGTGGTTCTCTGCATGCGCATCTCGTAATCTGCGTTCGTTACTAGATACATCGTTGCATTCCCAGTCGATGTATGAAAGGTCCGTTCAATAGACAGTTAACCCGTTGCAAGTACGAGTTTCGTTTTGCCGTGAACGATACCCTTCGCACAGAAAAAACAGGTATCCATTATATGTATGTTCGATGTGAGAATGAGGACGGTAACATTATACCGTACAATCTGCCACGTGAACGTGTAGTTGGTAACTCCCGGTAGTCAGGAAGTGTATTTGGCAAAGTATGTTGTCAAACTGAGCCAACCCTACAATATGTATCATTGCCAGAAGAAATCTCATTACTACAACAACGTTCGCATGTAATGTCGAGCCGTGAAACTGACTATTTAGCTGTGGAAGCAGAATCGGCACAACGGATTCTGAAACGAAAACAACATATGACAGATTTGGTCGACGAGGATACCAATTTGTATTACGATACTAAATTGGAGAAATACTTTGATCGGTCACAACAGCTCAGTAATTTGACGTACGGTCATTTCTATAAACAGTATTATTAATAAGTATACTAGTCATGAGAATGAATTAATTCTCGATGGTAACAATTAAGACGAAAAGATTGTTAATGATAATGGTGATGATGACGCTACTGTACGTTTCAACCATTACTCTCCGTATAGTAAATTCCTTGAGCAGTACTCTTTGGTGAAACTTTTATATACGGTACCTGTAGATCGAGAATCTTTCAAGATACTCAAATCCGTAGAGGCATGTATTTGCAAGAATGTTTCAACAGGGCTTTCCGTTGGATCGCTTACGAGATATGGCCAGCCGATTGATTGATGGCAATTGGTTACATGACCAGGACATTGATCAACTACTGGAAACTGTGGCACCATACTACATGGATACCGAGAGAGTACGATGCTGTGGGATTACGGATGATTTGGACGTGGCCGCCGACATTGTCACAGATGATCGTCACGGCTTGGAACTCAATTAATCTCAATTAAACTCAATTAACTACCAGCCAACGTAGTGCTGTTGAACGTATCACCAGTGCGTGGAAACGTAACGAACAGGTACTTGCTTTCGTCACAGGCGGAGGTGGCGTTGGTAAGAGTTTTCTGCTCGATAGTATTATCGCGTACTTTAATGAGAATGGAAATACGGTCCATAGACTGCGCTGTACATATAATTAGGGGTATCACAATACATTCGTATATCCGGATGAGACCAGATTTCATTTGACACTTGGAACGTTGCACAACAGACGCGTACCTGGTGCAACTTGCGCAAATTTTACTTATTGACGAGGTGTCAGTGTTGGAAGAACGTGTAATGAACTCGAGATTTACCGTACACTCTACTCATATGAGAATATAAGTAATGCTTTGTAAAGTTTTTTTTTATTGGTGTAAAACTGACTTACTGGACTGATAGAGATTTCTCGGATTGGAACATGTGAGTTGAAAACGGTCGCGTGACGCGCGAGCGATGGTTTTTTTCTTTGAGCAGGACTGGTATCGGAGATTCCGAGCCAGAAGCAAGTTTATTTTCAGTATTTGGATTCTCTTCTTAAAATGTTATTTTTGAGCTGAATTGAATTATTGAGGTTCTGGTGGCTGTTTGCTTTTGAGATTACTACATGAGTTGGTAATGTATCCATTTAATATAATATTTCTGGTGTAGTCTTGTATCTCGCTAACCGCGTTTTTGTGTGACTGCTCGGAATCACTAGTTGGTGCCAGCTAGCCTGCCACGAGGCTGGTGTGTACGTTATATTTATAGTTATTTTTTGCTCTAGTAATTTAATAGCGTTTAGAGTACTTCACGTGATGTAGCATTAGTTGTCGTAATTAAAAGCCAGTAGTACAGGCTAAGTATAAGTTTTTTGTCTCTAATTTGTGTATGAGGTGTATATGGGGAGTTGAGTGTGTTAACCCCTACGTACTCTGTGGACGAGCTTAGTTTTAAGTAACGCGACGTAGTCGATTCGGTAATCGAGCGCAAGAGCCGCCATTTTGTTTAAGTTGAATGGTAGCCTCCACGTAGTTCGGCTAGCCACTGCTTTTGTTATTTACATTAATCCACTCGGGATATCACGTGCCTAGGCCCTCGTATTCGAACTATTACCCTCGTAGGGACGGTATCGTCCCGCGTTACGGTAACACGTGGATTCTCATAGCGCGATCACCTCATCTTATCTCATTCTTGTTTGTATATCTAATATTTTTTTGTCGCCTTTTGCTTTATTTTAGATAATATTAATTTAAGATAATATTATTTTTTTGTAATAAGAAAATTGTTTCCTAGTCGCCTTCAGTGCGTTAATTTAGATTCACTGAGTATAATAATTCCTTTTTTAACCAAAGGACAGTATCCAGCTATGGAGGGCAGTTGACGGCGAATGTATCTTTTGTAACAGGTTCATTCTGACTAGGATGTTAGGCACTGCTCAGCCGCAGCCGGCTGTCGCCCTACCATGAAACATGTACCACCACCAGCTCAAGCTATTTCTAGCGGAATTATCTCCAGGGGTGATGTTCCCCACTACGTCGTTCTAACTTCTGCGAGCCACGGTCAGCCAACAGGAGACATTCTGGCTCTGCGCGCTGATTAGTGAAAGAAGATCTGGTAGTTAACCACCTCCCATCTCTACTCTACAATCTGGATACTTGGGGTCGTACTCGAACCCCAGTATTACGACTAGTGATACACCATACCCTTGGACTTCCTGTCAGTCCAAAAGGCAACAGCTGCCGCCCAAACCGCTAAATGTTATAGCTTCATTTTTTTCTGTCTATTTGTTTATTCTATTAGTACAACTCATATAATTATTTGAAAGACAAAACAGATTTAAGTAAATTAGTATTAAAACAATTTTTTTACTTTTGTGCCGCCTCACCGCCGACGAATCCATAACTACTCTCCCCAACCATCAAGGTCTAGTCCGAGCATGTAAACGTTTAAGAACGTCATAGCTTCAACAACATCTATACCAGCAAACCATCATACACTGAAACGGTTTGCAGGTAAGAGTATCATCATATTTGGAGATACAGCACAGTTGCCGCCGATTAGGAAACATATCTGGCAACTACGACTGTTGAAAGATTTCCAAATAATGGTACTCAAAAAAAACGGTCCGACAACGAAATGACAAAGGTTTCGCTGAATTACTTAGTCACGTGCAACTAGGTAAACCGTCAGCCGAGGACATTGATACGTTGCAAAATCGTGTCATAACAGAAGACGAAATGCGAAAAATTGTTGTGAGTAGTCGTGCAATGATTTTATTTCCAATGCAACGTCAAAAGGATGCGATAAACGACACAGAACTGGCCAAGTTGCCAGGCGCTATGCACGAGTACATTGCAGAAGATGTCGATACAAATAATCAACCAGTGACATATATGAAAGAAAGGATGGGAAGTGGAAGTTGACGGAAACGAAGGAATATCCCCAGCAGAAAGTGTATGTGAAAGGATCTGTGGCGGAAGCGGTAGAGGGGTTGTGCTGGATTGTGGAACATTGGTTTCTGCTTCGGGTTCGGACGACTGTCCTCCATGTCCTACAAATGGAAAACAAAAATTTGGATAATACCACACTTCGTTGTAATTATTCACATTGTTCTAAGCTGCATAATCATGAAAATGCCTGCTCATTATGTGGGACATATGAAGCAGGAATCTGCGCAAGTTTCCAGCGGCATCGAGATTATTTTGCGCAGCCTGAATTCTTTCGTCTTATCATCTATATCTGGGCCGTCTGCTTCTAGACCTCTTCATTACAAGTAGACTTCTTTGCAAATCACAGGCCTTCATATGTTCCACACTCCACCTATATATCGATTAGACTGCATTGTTGGTCCGTTGTGCGAATCTGTATACGGATATGTTCTGCGGTAACCATTTTCTTCGCATATATTGCAAAAATGGTACCATATCAGCCATATCTGCCGCTTCTGTATCAAGTACACCAATTCCCGCTTCTATAAAGTGCGCGAGCAACAATGAGAGTACCATGGCCATCTTTATTATGCGCTGTTTCTCCTAGTTTTCATGTCTGCATAATTCCAGAGCAACCGCTTTCTTATAAACTGTAGAGGAATAGTGGAAGCAACAGCCACAATCTTGATCACGAAATGATAACTATTTCATAATCAGCCATTACTGGTGTCGCTTAAATGTTTGGTGCTAGTTCCATAAGCACCATGAGCGCACTAATATATGCTGACAACGTTTTTCTTTCCATTAAAACGTATATTATGGGATACACTTGTAATTGAATTTTATTCATTAATTAACTATAATATAAAATATAAATAATATTTAAAGAAGACATACGGATCCTTCGTGCATCTAATGCACAGCAAAATGTTGCAAGCCCGGACCACGAAGAGGAACTATTTTGAAAGTTGTATCCGCATGTAAATCGACACATGTTGCACGTGCTACGTATTGTAAAACACGTGGAGAACAAAATACCGCTGAAGCCCATCGTCAGCGATCACTAATCTATGAAAGAATGATATCTGCTCAGATCCTAATTCAGTTGAATATCTTTCACGCTATCATTTTGTATAATTCTGGCAATTCCCTCCGATAATTTACATATGTACATATAGAATTATTGTGTATAATTATTATTGTTTTTAAATTTTAGAATATTACTCGTAGCTTCAGTGAAGGATGAATGGCAAATATTATTTATTTTAAGTAAAATGCCTTTGATAATACTAATTTTTGTTTAATCGGATGAGTCGAAAGAAAATTCAAAATTCTACTGGAGGAGATTGGTTTAGAGTACCAATTAGTGACGATATAATTAGAATCATTTTTAATTACAGTAACATCTTGTTATATTCTATTTGTACATTGAACTGTACATGTTAATTACAATTGTTGAAACAATTTAGAATATTGCCAACAGCGTACCTAGATACACCAGTAAAAATATCGTCCACGTAGAGTTTGAGAAAACGAATATTAACCTGCAAGTTATTTACTACCACAGTTGAAGCTTTGTTCATCACTAAATTTGCAAAAATAGGCGGAGCAGGGTTACGAATAGGGGTACAAAATAATTTCTGAAAATGTTCGCCATGAAACGAAAAATAACTGCTTTAAAAACAAAATTGTATAATTCTGTATAGAATTCTATATAGAATTTCATACAGAATAGGGAACTTGCACATTTTTTCTTACACAAAAATTTAACAACGTTAATATATCAAAAGACAAATTACTATTAACATTAGTTTTGAATAATAAATCTTTAACTTTTGTCTGCTTTTAGAGCTATGTTGAATAGAGCTTTTGATTTGCCATTAAATAAAAATAATTTTGATTTTGAAGTTAATGTTATTAAAAGAATTGCTATAAATAATGGTTATAGTACTAAAACGATTAATAATTTCATTAAAAAAAATATAAAAAAGAAAGAATTTATAAAAATATTTATCCAAATTCTTGTTCTAAAACTGATTCTAAATTCTATTCATTAAGTTATTTTGGGCCAATTTCTGATAAAATTGCATTTTTATTACGCAAACAAAATTTAAATATATCTTTTAAATCATTTTCTAAATTACAATATATTATTTTTAATAATAAAGATAATATAGAACTTTTACATAAATCTAGAGTGTATTTATTAACCTGCAGTTGCAATGGTGTTTATATTGGGCAAACAGGGAGAAATTTTAGAATTAGATTGAATGAACATTTAAAAGCAATTAAAAATAATTCGGAAAATTCTACTTTTGGCAATCATGCTTTAGAAAATAAGCATAATGTAAATAGTTCTAATTGCATAAAAGTTTTACATATAGCAGAAAAAGGCCAAAAATTTAATTTATTAGAAGCAATAAAAATTTTTAAACATAAATCTAAAAATTTTATTTTGTTAAATGAACAAATTGATTTAAAATATTCAATTCTTTTTAAATGTCTAAATTGAATTTAGTTGACTTTGGAATTTTTTGAATTTTGAATTTAATTTTTGTAAATTAGTAGGTGTTGGTTGTTATTTATATTTTTTATGTATAACTTTTGTTTTTATTCCTGATGATGACACAATGGTGTCGAAACATGTAGAATTATAAAAAAATATATATAGTACGTAGTAAAACAAAGTAATTTTTTATTATATATTTAATTTATAATGAACTACTACGAAATAAATGAAAAAACTATTTCATACTTGAACAAAAGAAGATCAAGGCATAGCCGACTAAGCTTTTCTTTTGTCAAAAAAAGAAAATAGATGTTTTTACAGATAATTACATATTTTACCTTTGTCATTTTATTTTTGGTCAACTATTTAGGATTATGAATTTCAAAAGTATATTTCAGTAAATATTAATTTCTTGTAATTTATCCAAACTTGAATATACGTCGATGAGCTACAGGCACGGGTGTCTCTACCCAATCTAGCAAAAGTACGAAAATTCTTAAAGTACATTATACATACTATCGTGATTGAATGGGGAACTTGCACATTTTTTGTAGTATTTTTTTAATGTACATAAGTCAAAACAAATTAAATAATTTTTATTTTTTTAAATCACTGTATTTATAGAGAAAAAATTTATTGAAATTTTAATCAGTTAAACTCGAACGAAAACGCCTCTGACGTCATTTTACTAATGAGAGAGAGCTTGTAGATAAGGACAGACATCTGTTTACACACACACATATGCATCGCTGCGAACTGTCACTTTCTGTCAGCCACTGTCGCGAGTGATTTTAACGTGTTGATAAATGTTACTAAAGCCAGGTTCAACCATTTTGTTAATAAACGCAAACCAAACACTACCAACTCGCAACACGTTCGAACACGTTGCGATCAGGACCTTGATTCTGTAAAATAGAGACAAGAGCTCTATAACTATGACGTCAAGCAACAGTGACTGTTTCTATTTACAGAATAACCTCGGTGTTTCTA
>JAGJTL010000183.1:6889734-6914743 GCA_022063505.1 Calosoma granatense | reverse complement strand
ATATATAATTCTATATATAAAATATTTATACTTGTATACAACGTATACAAGATTTTCACTTTACGAGCATACGGAGTTGTCTAGATTTTGACAGCTTGGCATATTTTATCAACCTAACCAAACATTCCAAATGGATTCTAGCAGCTATCGTTTTTGTAATAATTAATCTCGATGTATTCAACATTAACCTCAAGATTGATATATAACACTTTAGGTATAATATCATAATTTCTTATAAACAGTGTTTCTTTTTCACAGTCTGTGTTGACAACAATCAACGTGGCGGACTATGCTGTACTTTGAAATGAAAACACGAATTGTTTTTTTTTATTTTTAATAGAAAATGGTTTATAAATCTGCCTCAACGCAAACTGATCGACTTTTATTACAGATTACAATGAAATTCATCGTTAATATTTATATAAAATATAGAAAACACACGCACACGCACATACAATAATGTACAGTGTCATTTTAGATATGGATTTTATACTTTCTGGAGTGTCCGTATCATACGGGACACATGAAGTATCAAGAAGTGTTTAATTGGACTGCAACATATAGACGAGATAATGATATCGTAGCACCGTACGAGCGGTGGACATACTATAATCCACGGGTACGTCAGATACCTCAAGAGCGTAACTATGCATCCAACAAGACAAGAAAGGCAGCATGGTTCGTGTCGAACTGTGGTGCACGTAATGAACGACTCGCTTACGCCAGGGAACTGCAGAAATACATACAGGTCAGTCCCCAATCACTCTTATGTACAATGATAATTGTTATTTTTAGTAATATAGAGGAGTATAAGTGTATTTATATTTGATTACTTAGGTAGGTGGACATATATGAAAGTTGTGGACCATTGAAATGTTCCAGATCAAACACAAAACACTGTTTCGAACTCTTAAATCAAGAGTACAAGTTCTATTTGACGTTTGAAAATTCCAATTGTAAAGATTACATTATGGAGGAATTTTATGTGAATGGTTTAGGGTAAGTTTTCTAATTACAAACACATACTGTTGTACAGTGTTTGATGTAAGTAATCATATCATTTCAATATATGTATAGACAAAACATTTTGCCTAGCGTGATGGGTGCAAAACCAGAAGATTATGAACGATCGGCACCATATCATTCCTATATACATGTAGATGAATTTGAGTCACCACGTGAACTAGCTGGATATCTACATCGACTGGACAAGAATGATGAACTGTATAATTCATACTTCAGGTAAGCAGCATGTTTTATATACATATTTTCTACTGATATATATGTAGAATTCAGTTAGTAACTCCTGTACAAAATACATATTTGTGGTGTAGTCATTTGATTATTGAATATAAACACACAGGTGGAAAAGTACAGGTGAATGGTGTATGTAATCCTGGATCGTGGCGGAAGAAACACCAGTAACAGGCATCGTCTCACATGCTCGATGGAAGGAACTGATGAACTGTCAGGAATTGAAATTAAGTCAATGACTTGCCATTTTGTTCGTACAAACATTTCTTAGTAGATAGTTAAACACACACACACACATACACCTTGTCTACATGCCTTTGTTATAAACGAATATTGTATAACAGTGCCTTGTAGACAAAGTCACATTTACAAAAAAAACGGAGAAACAATTGTGATTTTATTAAATTGAATCATTGCGAATTTTCTAAATACATATAGATATTATTGTGTTGTAATTGTAAACTTTTTGTAAATTTGACAGTGGCAATACTTAATTTACATAAATAATTCCACTATTTAATGTAATCCTATTTTCAATGTGATATTAGTGAGGTTATTTTGTTTGTTTTGTACATATTTTATAATAAACTTACAAATGATTTTAATTTATGTACGACATTTACTTTTGTACTACGATTACATTTATTATAAAATTTCCACAAGAACGTGTGTAATTTAAAAACATAAAAGTATACATATAAGCGACTACATAGTCGAATAGAATTGTTAAACACTTGACAAGCATCATTAGCACAATTCTACATTTATAGGTTATGTTGTATCTAAATACGTATATTAATTACCGTTCATTTGAAATGTATTTATTTTTGCATAAAGAATCATGTAGAATAATTCCACTGTATCATGTAATAAAATTATTTGATAATGTACCTCATCATACGTCCGATTCATTCAAGTGAAACGTATTCACATAACTGAAACAATGTGATATGCATGTTAGCACAAAATGTTACTTGATACTCCTCGACTCGAGTTCAGTGGCACTTGTATGAATCTGGAGACGTTTACAACGTAAGATATTACATGTATTCATTAAGTAGGTTCAAATATTTATAAGAGCGTGCAATCATTGTTAGTAAAATAAATCAAATCAAATGTTACGTGTTTATTATTTGTTTTCTCTATGAGAATATTACATATTCCTAAATCTACATAGCCGGGAAATCCTTAATACATAACTGCATGGTTAGTTATATAGCTCGGAATAAAATTACCTTGCACAACAATATTTCAATAAACTAATTTACAATGATAATTTACAAATTTACGCACACGCACATACGCACGCACACACACAAATCTGGGTTTAATCAGACTGCTTTAAATTTAAAAGTAAACTGTTAATTTACAACTGTCAGCTATTCTCTGAGTTGAGTTAGGGTTAGTCTTGTCCACAACATCGATTATGACTGAATCTTGCATTATCTGAAATTAGTAAAAGTTATATTAAAAAACTTTCGTATATGACATGACCTGTAATTATAGTAGGTATTTCATAGATACTAGCATGTTAAAAATTTATATGCTGGTGTCTCGTAGCAGTACACATGTTTGTTGAGGGTCGCTACAGAAAAGAGTCAGAAAAAAATATTTTTTCTCACAAAATCTTTCTCTGTCCCCCCTGTCAATGTTAAATTAAATTCAAGACGGCAGTTATAGACAAAAATATGGATTATGGTTATTGAGTCCGACTGCACAACTCATTTATTATATGTGTATTAATTATACTATTTATTTAAACGAAATATATATTCAGAAAACTTTCGATTACAAGCATATACTTTATATACTAATACAGATGATATTACGGTAACTTAGACAATATTTAAACTAATGTTGCTAACACGAAATCTGACTCAGGATTTTAATTAATATTACTTATTCGAAGCGTCAACCAGAATTTAAGTTGATGTTACTAACAAACAAAATGTTAACCAAGATTGAGGATAAATTCTTTTTCATAAAATAGCATAAGACTTGACTTCATATAATTACAGAGTGTGAATGTTTTCTAACATGCACCCCAGCGAGAAAATTATCCCCATAACACAAGGATTATTCTTTTCACCCTGTGGCGTCCACGGTTTACAGCTGCGTCAAATAAATCGGTTCTATTCAGAAAGTTGAAAAATCTACTAGATGTTGTTCTTTTCGCATGACCTTGGCGTTTGTGTAAAATCTAAAATAACACCGCTGTACAATAATCTACAGCTGCTCGCTGAGCGATTTTATTTCTTTATGCGCACGCCTGCGAATATCAGTCAACGCAGTTGACAATAAGACAATTCCTTGTTTGGTTATTGTTCTCAAATGTTCCCGGTGAAATGTATGCCGATGAAAATGATATTACAGAAGGTATGTATTTATTCTTAAGTAAAGATCGCACGCTTGTTATTTAGGAATAAATACATACATTTTAAAATACAATTATTTTCTACTTTCATTTGAAATAAAAATTATAACATACAAAAACAATAAAATATATGTTTATTGAAAATATGAATTACCACGAAGTAAATGAAGAAATTATTATATATTTAGATACAAAAACATACATATGTAACATCAAACTTCGAGTCACCGCAAGCGAAAAGAACGTCATTCTTGCAGTAATAACCTTGACGTTTTGCTGTAGACGCCAGACGGTGAATACAACAAACCTAGTAATGCACTTGGTGACCAACCCCCTTATTCTGTAAATCGGCTATTTAACGAATCGTTATTTTAACGATTTTCGTTAAGACTGGATAACGAAATCTCAGTTCACGAAAATCGTTATATTCGTATTCTGTAAAACCCTTCGTTACCGGTGACCTTCAAAATTCAATATAACGGAATCGTTATATTCATTTTTTAATTTTTTTGTGGTCGGCAGCACTGAAAATACGCAACTGTTATCTTCTCGTCATAGTTTGACAGCTCAAAGTTGTTCTCTTCTGTATTGTTTTGTTAAATGATAAGTACTTTTTTTTATAAAAATTGATGTTTCTGATAAAATCTAAAAATAAAATACGAATTGGCATTGAAAGATTATTCGATTATTAATATTCAGGTATACATTTCTTTGATCAAATTTTTTGAAACATTTGTTGTGAGAAAATTAATATGTCTTCTCATTAAATTTTCTGTAGCGGCACTACTGACAATTTTTATACATCTACTAACGGATGCTGGATTGAGTGCTACATTGTAATCTCATTTTTTATAGCTTCCATGTGCAGAAAAGTGCAACGCTGGTGTAAATGTAGTATATTAGCATATTGTTAAAAGTGTTTGAAAATATGATTTTACTTTTTGCACATTTGTAATTGCTGTTGTGTTGCAAAAATGGCATTAGTTACGAAAGTTTTCCTCAGGCATCATGAAAGAATCACTTACATCAGTGTTCTCTAACTCAGAATGAGAGTAAATATATATATTGCACCGTACTTACCCCCAGTGTATGAATACCAGCCCTTTCTAATCTGCTATTACGCATCTGTGTGGTGTATAGTGTAAGTTTATATATCCGGACATTTTACTTTTAAAATTTAATTTACTTCGAACACGGTTAAATCGAAAATTTATATCAATAATGTTCAATTCTATTTTCTACAATGTTTTTCTCTATACTATTTTTTTTTTCTCCTTTTTTCATTACAGTTTATAAATTATTATGTTTCTTATTACTTATTTAAAAACAACCTACCTATCCTCATTTTCTTCAATTAATTGAAGAAATAATAATAATTCGCCACCAACATCCATTATAAACAAGTTTCTATATAAATTTACACTTCATATAACTGAATATGCACATAGTTTTCTTTGGTTTTGTGTTCAGTATGACATAAAAGTGGCATAACGACAACTTTTTTCTTTCGTTATAAACTGACAACTGGTAACGAAAACCGTTACGCTTTTTCGTTATGCAATATCGATTTTCTTCTTACAGAATACGTATTTAACGAATATCGTTATGATAACGAAAAATCGTTTGATACCGAATAGTTATGCTCTAACGAATTCTTACAGAATAAGGGGGCAAGTCTGGGTACAAGAGCATCGCTTTGTTACATATAAATTCAAATGGTCCTGATAGCGAAAAATCTGAATAAACGGAAAAAGACATCTAATATGAATATGTGTTACATTTTTCATATAATACATGTAAATACTATACATCTACAGAAGAATGTTACAAGATATGCAACAAATTTTTATAATACATTATTTTGTATATATGTTAGCATATAAATTTTTTGGGGTTGACGATGGAGTTGCAGAGGCACCTTCAACCCTCTGGATGTATCCACCACCTGTTCGTTAACTTTCGGCAGTGGTCGCTTATCTCCAGATTATTATTGTATTAGTAAAGAATATGTTATATCAGCAATATGCTGAGCGCATTCGTTGTTCGATCTGGCTCAGCCAGTCTCTTGTGGTTTTTTGTACCGATCAGTTAATTAAATACTATATTTTCCTGGCTTTTAAAGAAGTACAATTATCAATCAGTTCCTCAACATTTATTTGACATACAATTGAATAGCAGTATTTAGCAGGGCTACAAACCACTGCAAATATCGGTTCGGTTTCGATTCGTGGCCCATAATATATTACCGGTTCGATTTTCCTTTTGGTTTGATGTAATGAAATATTGAAACGGTTCGTGAAGCGAATAACATGATCTGTTCGGTTCAGTTCGACGATTCAAGTTAATTTTTTATTGAATATTTTGCTTTATAAACCAATACAGTAAAATTTGTATTTAGGAGCCTAATTAGAGTGAGTAGAGGTTTATCCGTCAGATTAAAATATACGTAAAATCAGAAATATATTAAATTGTGGTCCGTTATATTAATATTTTCTTGTATATTATAAATAACAGCATCTTTAATATTCTGATATTGCTAGTGGTTTCATACAGTTACTAATGCAATCGAATAATTTTTGACATTTGAATTTATCTAGTAATCAGTTTTAATATTTTTACATAGCACAATTGTCAATATCTTCCTCAGCATATATTTGACATATAATTCAATAGCAGTATTTAGCCGGGCTACAAACAGCTGAAAATATAGGCTCGGTTTCGATACAGGATGTCCCAAAATTATTGCAAAAAAAATTTAAGGCTATATATAAATTGATGTACTGATTACAACGCAAAAAGAATTTTTTTCGAAATTCGTAAAAATAAGTGCACATTACTGGGAGCAAACATTTTTCGTGCCACTGGAGTGACAACTCGCTAAATAAGCCTGAGATGATTGAATTAAATAATATTGAATATTATATTATCCGTTCCGAAGTTCATCGTCAATATTATTAAGAATATTAATAAGTATGTCCTTGTTATGAACTCGTCAATATTATTATTATAAATTACGACGCGTTTCGATCTTTCGATCATTATCAAGTGATATGGTGTTGTTTTGTGGTGTGTGACAATTCAATGGAGCGTGATTTTTTGTGTAACATTTTTAGTGGTGTGAATATGGCGTTAGATTGGCTGTTTGTTTGTATGTTTATTATTGGTTGTTTTAATTTTTCTTTATATATTTTAGGTTTTCTATTATATTTAGTTTTCTTCCTTTAGGGTACATTTTAATTATTTTCATTAAGTCTTTTATGTCGCCTGCTGCATGTTTATTGTCAAGTAGATGGCCCGCATAGTTGGAGTCTAATTTCTATTTTTTTAAAGAGTTTATGTGTTCTTTGTATCTGCCTCTGAATTTTCTACCGATTTGGCCTATATAGTTTAGGTTATATGTGTTACATTTTAATTTGTATATGCTACTTTGGCTGTATTTGTCAATGGTTTCTATGTAGTTAATTTGGTTTTTGAGGTTGTCCGTGGTCCTGTATGCTATGTTTATGTTGTGTTTTTTGAAAATTTTGGTTATTCTATATGTTTGTTTTCCTGTGAACGTGAATGTTGCCCATTGTTTTGGTTCTTTAGTGTGGTGTTCTTATTTTTGAGTTTTCTTTTTATATTTTGTTGTATCTTTATTATGGTACTGGTGTTATATCCGTTGTTGGTGGCTCTTTGTTTGATTATATTTAGTTGAACATTAAAAAAACACCACTAATAATGAAACCCAACGAAACATATTACCAATTAAACATGAACACACAAGTCCCTATACTTAAAGCATTACCGAAATTGCACAAACAAAATATCCCTATGCGACCACTAGTCAACTTTACACAAGCACCCAGTTACAAAATATCTAAAACGATCGCACATATACTAAAAACGCAAATGGAACTAAAGAATAAATACACCATAAAAATAACATAGAACTGATCGAAAAAACAAAAAAAAACATACAAATAACACCAAAAACAGGAATAATATCCTTCGACATAACCAACCTATACATTAACATCCCAATAAACAAAACCATCCCTATAATTAACGAAATTTCAGCACACAAATAACCATGCTACTCAACACTATTAACACAAAATTATTTTCAGTTTAACAACCAATATTGCAAACAAAATAACGGTCTCGCAATGGGCAGCCCACTATCAGGAATATTATCCGAAATTTCCCTACAAAAACTCGAAGAAAGCAAAATGAATAACAATAAATTGCTAACATACCTTTCTCTTAGAATTTTCCAAGCAGGTTAATTTTTTTGCGCGACCTGATACCGTAGAAGTTTGCCATTTAATATCATCTTGCATAATACCCGCGGTATCTTCATTTTCAGTTACATGTATTGTCGGAAGGTGAGATGCGGAATGGAGACTGCTATTTAAGAGCTTTTTTTCTGTATTGTGGGTACGTTGTGTATCATTATAGGCAAACATCCCTAAAACATTTAAAAAAATAAATTACATTATTTTATCTATATGCAGTTATTGTCTTATAGATAATGATATGATTCTTTGCGAACTCTTTATTGATTTCTTTTTGGATATTATCCTAAAGACAGGTTATAAAATACTGGCGTCAATACGTATCAAAATTGTATATTGCTTTCTTGCTTATGCAAAGAATTAATTCACTTAATTTACCTAAATTTTGATCCATTCATATTAAATAATATGTTGTTATTGCTGGATACGAGTACCTCAGCAGATGCTTTGAAATATCATATATCAATCCCAGACATTATTCTTAGTAGACATAGTTAAAACCAAAACGCTGTTTACTTAATCTTTATATCACGATACATATGTTTGAAGTGCTAATAGTAAGATAGTGTACAATCCAATAAAGATTTACTGTAGACACGCGATACCATGAACATCGGATAACGTGAACCTCCGGATAATGTACACAATATTTTCATTGCATTGATCTCCATGTGTCGTAAACACATAACATTACTCGCTACCCTGAACACCAGTTGTAAGGTTTCGAGCTGGGTATTACCCATGCCTGGAGGAGCTATATACTTACCTATACTCAACCTACCGTAAACTGGTTTAATCAGTTTTTAGTTGAATTGAGATTTCGGTTCAGAAATATGCTTTGGACTGATATAATGTCGCAAAACACCAAAGTGTCTGGTTCTACTCTAATAGTAAGAAACGAATTTCATCATATTTTTATATGAAGACTAGACCAAATGATTTTATTTAAGGGGCTATACTTGTTGAATAAAGCGTGCCCAAAACATGTCTCAGAATTTTTGATATTTTGGCTGACTCAGTGAATTTCAAGAGGTTTAAGTTCTTTTCATCATGAAGTATGAACTATGTATTACACGGGAACGTAGAAATATTGAGAACAACGGTAATGATAAAGTAAATATTAATTAGATATAAAGCGTGAAAATAGCCATTTTTACACACATTTATTAATACCAAAATTCAGAAATTAGAACACATGGCTAGGTTACCATGTAGAGAATGATTTTGAGTTAGAAGAAGAAAAATTGTTTCATTGTCAACACGTTCGGAGAAATTTGCAAAACAAAATAATGAAATTTTAAATTCACAATTGCACACACAGATGGCACGACAAGCTGCAAGTCAGTTCCGACTGATATAACTCCGCCCCAAATCTTGTGTTTGGCATTTCTCGCGAGGAAGGCGGAATGAATTCAATTGAAACATGCACTATAGTTTTATTAAGTGTTTATGTATTGCAATAATAACAAAGTGCCGACCTAGGGACACTGCACAAAGTACAAACACTTGAGTTGTTTTTTCTTAGAGACATGGAACCTACATGTTGAAAAATTTGGTGTGATCAGCACACGACTTTCTTATAAATATGTATATCAAAACTCAATTTTAGTGCTATGAAATTTTTAAATGACAAATATCCAACAGGTCCAAAGAGTAATTTATGTCATACTTATTTTGTGTTCAAATACATGTAATGATACTTTTAATATTTTCCGTGAACATATTTTAATATCTATTACCATTGCTAAACTTGCAGAAACACCTATAAAATAAGCGAAAAACAATTTTATGCCCACACTAATACTACTGCATAACTACACATCGGAGCATGAACACATAATCACTAATGTAACTGACTTTGTCTTACACATTAGTTTTATGAGAGCGAGAGAGATGGCTATAAAATACAACTTACTACTCAGGCGAACCACAATATATAAATATCTATTACGCAAGACTCTATTCAGATTATTATTTTCTTCAATTTTTATTTGAAAACTTTTTCGATCTCTTTTTGTTTTTAAAATAATTCGAATTTTTAAATTTTTGTGTTTAGTGAACTTCCTCTTCCAGTTTTTAATTATAACTAAAATCTAACTAGCTCTTCACATAATCAAGAAACTTTTAAATATGAAGTTTCATTGTGCTATCTTTACTCGATTTATGCAACAAAAAATCGAAATACGTTCTTCAAATATACAAGGTGATTCTTTATATAAGCGACAAACTTTAAGGGCTGATTCCTGGGGTTATTTGAATCATAAAAGTTCATATGAATAACCGTCCAAAACGGCTTAGTTTTAAAGTTATAGGATGTTTAATAATAAATTAAGAATTTGTATAGTATAGAACAGAAGCCTGTATTGTAGTTGGCGGTGATCATTTACAACAATTGCTATAATTTCATTTTGTTTATTCCTACCCTAAGATATTAGATGGTGTAAGTTATACTATATAAATTCTTCATTTATTTTTAAACATCCTATAACTTTAAAACTAAGCCGTTTTGGACAATTATTCATATGCACTTTTATAATCAAAGTAACCCCAGGAATCAGCTCTTAAAGTTTGTCGCATATATTAAGAATCACCCTGTATAATAAATTTTTATTGAAAATACATTTTTCCCAGGAAGCCGGTATATTATAGACACGGGTTGTCTCATCATGAAAGAGAGAAAAAAAGGCTTTATTTCCAAGTACATTTTGAAATGTGGAATATGTATAATATTATAACATAATGTATATACAACATAGATTAATGTTAACTGGAAAGTAATAAAAATATTTTTCATCTTAACACATTTTTATATCATTTATGTGCATTATGACATATGTCATACTATAAATATTTTTTCTTGCTCATCTGAAAACACTACTGACTTCAGCATGGGTACACACTCAAGATTTTGTTTATATTACACAAGCTTCTACAGGCATGTGTACCCATTCATCTATCAATGCTTACATAAATATTATCAAAAGATATGACATATATAAGAATGAAATGAACGTAGCCCTACAACATACAGTGAACTACTGACGAATATAGATATGAATAACGGTAATGATAAAGTAAATATTAATTATTGAAAAACCGTGAAAATAGCCACTTTTTACGCACATTTATTAATACGGACATTCAACAATTGGAACCTATCGCTACGTTACCGTGTAGAGAATGATGTTACCTTTGAGTTAGAAGAAGAAAAATTATTTCATAGTCAATACGTTCTGAGAAATTTGCAAAACAAAATAATGAAATTTTAAATGTACAATAACACACACACACACACACAACACGTCAGTAGTAAGTATGACCGCTTGTGCACGCCGACTGGCGTTTTGTAATGAGAGTATTCTGTGCTGGTGGGGGTACTACGGGCACCATTGGGAGCGAAATTTCTTATTTATTACGGCTTTGTATGGGAGAAACATAACATTTTAATTCACAGGTTGTAGTGTTAAGCCTGCATTACACGATAAAGTTTTTCTTTTCAAGTAACTTTAAAAGTTACTTGTCTCGCACAATTACATGAGTGTAAAGCGTGCATTACACGATGAAGTTTTTCTTTTCAAGTAACTTC
This sequence comes from Calosoma granatense, assembly GCA_022063505.1. Lineage (NCBI taxonomy): Eukaryota > Metazoa > Arthropoda > Insecta > Coleoptera > Carabidae > Calosoma > Calosoma granatense. The sequence goes on along the minus strand of JAGJTL010000183.1, from coordinate 6,903,252 downwards.
AAAAGTGTCTTTATAAGTGACCTTACAAGTTTATTTACACGATCAAGTTTTACGTGAATTAAAATATACAAGTGTCAAACGATAAGTCATACCAACACAAATTTAATTCACTGAATTTACATAACCTACAATGACAGTGTTTTCAATGGTACCAAGATTTCAATAGCTTTTTTACTCCATTGGGCGATTTTTCGGTTTAAAAATAACAATATCACTAAAAAATCTTGTAAACACCAAAAACAAATTGACAGATCAAAATAATTGACAGCAGCTTAAAAACACGCCTTAAGTTGGTAATGCAGTATACGCAGTAATGCGCATTCTCACGGGCAGAACTTGTAGGAACTTTTAAGAAAAAGTAGTACATGTTGCAGTTTTTCGTTGTAAGTTTTTCGTTATACATCGATTTTACTATCTCTCTCACACTCACGCAATTGTGCGAGAGAGAAAACTTTTAAAGTTACTTGAAAAGAAAAACTTCATCGTGAAATGCGCGCTTAAGAGAGATAGTAAAGTCGACTTATAATGAAAAACTTACAACGTAAAACTGCAACATGTACTACTTTTTAGCTCATCGACCTCCCGTCGAAGAGCTATAGTGTTCGGTACGATGTCTGTACCATCTTCCGATTTCAAAAATTTTTGCGTAGAAATCCTGGACAGACCCCTTAGATCACGAAATGACTATTAAAACATGTGACCGTATGTATGTCGCTCGCTCGTTCCGTCGTACGAGATTTTTTTGTTCAACTATCTCCTCCTAGACTATCCAACCGATTTTGATTAAATTTTTTTTACAAATACATATTATGGTCTTGTTGTGCAAGGTATTTTTTGTTTTTCGAAAATTCTCTTAAGCCTTGAGAAAAAAAATATATTCCAAATTTTTCTCGGTTTTTATTTTTTATCTCCTTTAAATTCCAATAATTTTTCTTCAAAATTTTTCCACACATGCAGAAAATGATAACAAATTTTTCTGTTTTCCTTTTTGGGAAAAATTTCGAAAGAATATAAAAGAAAAAAAGAGAGATATAAAACAGCTGGACTGAAGTAATGTCCCCGTCAAGATACAAAACTTATTTTTTTAGTAATTAAAAAATGTTTTGAGGTCCCCTTAGTATTGTACATTTTGACTATGTTTGCAATGATGTCTGTGTATGTGGATGGACGTGTAGGATAATGAAACTTTATATTTAACAGTTTGTAAATTATGCGAAGAACTTATTAGATTTTGAGTATAATTGCAAATTGGAAGAGGACCTTAACAAACACAAAAATTTTTAAAAATCGAACTATAAAAAAAACTGAGATAGTAAAATTTTTTGTATGTATGCGTGCGCTTCTAATTTCACAAGACTGTAATTAACGAACTAATAACCTTCAAAAGTACCATAATACTAGAATACACAACTAAAATTACAGTGTTACCAACCTTTGCGAAAAAAATTATTAAATGGTGTCCAAACTTAATTGTCCGACCATATACTTATTCTCCTTTCTTAAATTTTTGACTTATTAGATAATCTTATTTCAGTCCACTTTATTTCAGGTTTATTTTTATTATATTATTTGCGAATTTGTATATTTTATATTAATTTTTCTCTAGTATTGCTGCACTTCATTATATAAAAGGATATTTCTTAGTATGTGACACAGTTTAAACTCATACCTATAAGATTCCGACTACACATTTAAATGTTGAGATCTATATCACTCTGTGTATGCCGTAACTAGAATTATATAGTGATCTAGTTATGCTTGAGTTTTCTTTGTGTATGCAAACTTCCTTTAGATTTATTGGGATAAAAATTATTTTTCATATTTATTTGTTTTTTTTTTCTACTTTCGACTCATTTATGTTCAAATTTTGGTACCTATGTGATAGTGAATTTACCATATTTTTGTTTCTGAAAAATTGCCTACTGTCGCATATGTAATCAGATCAACGTATTAGTAGTTCCACGGTCTTCTCGATAACAGCGTACTCTTTTAAATATTACTTTGTTGTAACATGATCAAAATTGGACACATGTCGATAAGTTAAAAAACAAGTGTAGTTAATTAATTACATACACTTGTTATCATTGATATTTGTATGATATTGGCATAATAGTTCACATAAAAATTACCTCCTACATTTCTTAATTAATATAATTAATAAACCGGGCAAGTAGGTGTGTATTAGACGGAAATTAGGAATCGAAGTTACAGTCTGAGGTTCAAATATGGAATTAAACAGTTGTCAATCAGATTTTTTTAAATACAGGAATGTCCGCTTATAACGAACCTCAAGGAATCGACAAAAACGGTTCGCTATAAGCGAAGTTCGCAATAAACGAAAGATATCAGAAATTCATTCTTTTCATTAATGCCTTACCTACATACTTACATGTTTCAAGTACGTACATAATATATTTTCTAATACATATACATATGTACATCAATATTAGTTTATAAGAATTTTATTGGAAAAAAGCGCTTATTTTAGTTTGTTTTATTTCTGCGAAATGAATGAATTGAATGATTATTCGATCAAATACCGTATTAAGTTCGTCATAACCGAAAACTTTTGCAAATATAACAAAAATTAAGGTTCGTCATATCTGAAAGTTCGTTATAAACGCATAAACGGGTTAGTTATTTTCGAAAAAAAGTTAATTATGCTTTTGTTCGTACTTTATCGATTTGTTGGTTATAAACGAAAGTTCGCAATAAGCGGATTCGTTATAAGTGAACATTACTGTATATACTATTGCAATTTTTTGCACCAATTCTACTCTTTATGTTTAGAAAATATAAATCATACTAGGGATTCAATAAATGAAGTGCGGTGGACGCTGCATTATTTAGGCCCCCCATTATCAATTTTTGTGTCTGCGCATGTATAATTCAGCCGCCAGTTCCCACCGTACGACCCACATAACCATGGTGTCTTTATTAACAATACCTGGTTTTTCATTTGTAGAAGATGATATTCTAGGATTAGGTATGGAATCACCGAACATGGGATTGTCCATTTTTACTGGATTATTTGTTATTATAGTCTTTTCGTAATTCTCATAATTCGAAGTATTTCGAGCATACTTGCTAAAATCAATAATTGTTTTTACTTTACTTATACTTATTGAAATATAAAAAAACTTACCTCTTATATATATATACCACTAAAAGTACTATAATAATAATAAGTAATACCAGTAATAAACCAAAAACTAGAATTAAAAAAAAATCTCCATGATCTTCCACGTGGTTCCAATCTGTATTCATGTGAATGGTCACCGGTACAGATGTTTGTTTTGGTGGGTGACCACTATCAACTGCAATGGCTGTCAAATGGATCGGTTCGTTGTAAAATAATTTAGGTAATGGTAAAAGTACATACACTTCCCCCAAAGAATTTACAGTAAACATGTTTGCGTTTGGTCCTGAAAATATATATGACAAATCACTGTAATCAAAGAGTATATTTCAAAATAGAAATAAATTTTTACATTCAATTCACGCATTTGCAAAAGGTTTATTAGAAACTGATCTCAAAATAGTTGCAATAATGGCTGAGAAATTTAAATAAATCTCAAATGATCAATTTTTTTTATTTAATTTAAGTTTAATTCAGACCAACTGAGCAATTTTTTACTTTATGTATTGTTAATTATAATTACACCAGTCTGCAACTATAACTTCAATTTTATCTTTTAACATGTTTTAAATAATTTTAACTAATGATATTACTTATTATTTACTCATCTACATATTGTTCAGGTAAGAAATCTCAATTTTTCACTTTGCCTTCTATGTATGTTTTTACAGTTCTGAAGAAAGTTACAACCATTGGCCAAATCGTTAACTTATTATTATTCATTTCAATTCCACATTCTCCTTTCAATATCAGTTAATCTAATAAACAAAAGTCTGAAAAAATGCAAACCATTACGAAGTTAAAAAGTTTAGTACTATTATATAATTTCTAATCTAAAATAAGCTATATAAAATGTAATATAAGTACACGAAAAGTAAATTATTCTGATTACAACTGGAAAGCGTGGTCGCAGGAATATAGACGTTTAACTGTAAAAGCGAAGAAATATCCACAGAAATATGGTTGTGGAAGTAATCAGAATTTTGACGACTGTTACAGTCCAAAATATATTAAATTATTTAACAATACTTTACTAAATGCACACAGAGAATGTGAGCACAACGAAGGAATCCGAAGGATCCTGAGTGACGAAGCAGATTAGACCATGTCCAAAATCGATCAACAGAAATAGAAGATGTGTGTTGAGGAAATATTTTTAATGGTATAATTATGGCAATATGCTTATCTAAACTGACGTGGACATCGGACATTGCTATTCATGTGGTTCGAATTCCGCAAATAATTGTAGGTGCTGTTTTGATATAAGCTAGCAAATCCGCTGATGGACGTTAATAAAATACTTAATTGTGCTACCTTGAGTAAGTGGGATATAGCGTGATGTACGTATATACAGGTATACATCTAGACTAGTGCCTGAGCTTCATGCGTAGTACTAGTATTATTTTTCAACGAAATGATACATATATTTCATCAATTAATATCAGATGACGTATATTCGAATATAACTGTCCGTTGTTTCATTCGTTTTCATCGCTATCAAAATGGCAATTTATCTGTCAAATACGAATGAAGCCTAGAATATCAATCATTCACTTCATCCCTTGACACTCCATCTTATGACGGAAAAATAAATCAAAAGTTTAAAACTAAAGTGAAATGGTCTCTCAAACAGTTTGTAGGTAAGAATTATTTTTTATGTATATTTTTGTATACCTTATAGAGTCAGTGTGATGTAAACCAGTATTATTGCATCATTTGATACATCCGTTAATTTGTCGAATTGAATTGTATATTACTAGGATTTTTGTATTTTTGCCACCAATTGTAATTCAATGTCATCAGTCAAATCGATTATCCGTCGTTTTATAATGTCGTTTGCCATGGAAATGCATTTTATTTTTGCTTCACATTCTTTGTCAAATAATTTATTGTAGTATCTTTCATGTAAGGTTTTTCTCCAATAGTATATGCTTTCTTGCATTAGGAATATGGAAGGTTGCTAAATATGAACATTTCAAGAATTTTTGTCCGTAGAAATAAATTTTGTCAAATTAGATTCTTTTGTTTTTAATTTATTGCGTTTTCTTAAAAATAAATCCGTAGGTTTATTTTTATATTGACTATGATTTGTTTTCCTATATCGTAAGAGTTTGTTAATTTTGAATGAAAATTTGGCCAACACATTTCCCCAGATAAGATATTGGGTGGGATTCTGTAACTCCTAACGGTTGGAGTTAACGATCGTTTCCGGTACGTAATGATTAGAACGCAACCTAGCGATTCTGTAACTTGTTCTGGCCGTTTGTTATCGAAAGCAACCGTTGACGTGCTACAGATAGCTAATGGCCGGGGTATGTGTCCCGTTCAGCTAACGTTTGACGGAGTTTTTAAGCAAATGTGTATTCAATAATGAATATGACAGAAATTTTAAGTGCAAAACTTATAAAATTACTTCAAATTAGATATTTTTATTTTTAATTAATTTGTTTGTGTTATTTGTTCCTTTAACAACATAACCTATTTTGAAACATTTGTTTTACATAATTTTATATTTATTAGTACTAACTGATACTTGTACTGATTTTATCAAGCACTGGTACTTGGCAAAAGTACGACAATTCTTAAAGTACATTATACATACTATCGTGATTGAATGGGGAACTTGCACATTTTTTGTAGTATTTTTTTTAATGTACATAAGTCAAAACAAATTCCCTAATTTTTATTTTGTTTAATTCACTATATTTATGGAAAAAAAATTATTGAAATTTTACTGAGTTAAACTCGCGCGAAAACGCATCTGACGTCGTTTTAGTAATGAGAGAGAGCGTGTAGATAAGGACAGACATCTGTTTACACCCACACATATGCATCGCTGCGAACTGTCATTTTCTGTCAGCCACTGTCAGCGTGTGTTTTTAACGTGTTAATAAATGTTACCAAAGCCGGGTTCAACCATTTTGTTAATAAACGCAAACCATACACTACCAACTCGCAACACGTTCGAACACGTTGCGATCACTACACAAGAAAACACTGTAATAGGTTAACAAAAGCACGTGGCAAGTTGTTCCGTCTCGGCCGGTATAGTAGTACGCACATGATACTCCTAAAACTGCGTCATTACTGTTTTCGATGACGTCATTTTTATTTGAAAATTTGCGATTTTCAAATCTTAATTACTGCTAATTGTTTAATTTTTAAAATGTTGTTTTTGCATATTATGCAATAAATTTAATATACATGGTGTCCATAAAAAAAACCGAACATAGCAATTTGCGGGTTAATTTTTTCTTGTATAGGAAATTTTTTCCCAGTGCATTTTAGAGGAAAAATTTATTTGAAAAAATTGTTTAGAATTAAAAAATACATAATATGACGTTACAATTATTTGTAAAATGATTTTGTACATTGAGAAAATTAACTTTGAAATATCACATTTTCATGACAGATTAGTAGGCCACAAAACAAAAATTTTGACATTATTCAACAACATATAATCGAAACAGTCATTTTAGATTATGTATTGTTGCAAACTGTGACTATTTTTGTTTTGTGGTCTACTAATCTGTCATGAAAATGTGATATTTCAAAGTTAATTTTCTCAATGTACAAAATCATTTTACAAATAATTGCAACGTCATATTATGTATTTTTTAATTCTAAACAACTTTGTCAAATAAATGTTTCCTCTAAAATGCACTGGGAAAAAAATTTCCTATACAAGAAAAAATTAACCCGTAAATTGTTATGTTCGGTTTTTTTTTATGGGCACCCTGTATACATCGAATAAAAGTGAAATAAAAAAAATTAAAAATTTATGCAAGTTCCCCATTGTTTGCCGCCATATTTATCTAGTAACTAGCTGTACATATTGAAAAATATATCTTTTATATACTACGAAAAAAAAAATATAAAAAATTTCAGTACTTATGAAATATTCCAATAAAGAAATCTTTCAGCCGGTCATTCTACAAATATTAAAAAACCAAAATAAAATTTACTGTTAAATTCTGTAGAAAAATATTTACCAGAGTGATGCTTTTGGTGGTAGTGACTGACTTGACCGCCGAGGGTGAATTACAAATTGTAGAGGATAGTTGTATCTTGCACCTATTTCTTTGCGGTAACTGTGCTGTCGGTATATAATTAAACGACCAATTTTAAAAAAGGTTACTTATCCACAACAGGTCTAATGCCTTAGTGGATTGCCACTTCGAATCAGCATACTTATCTATAATAGCGGAGAAGTATTTCCACTCGGCTTAAGTAAGTATTAAATATTATTATTATTAACATTAACTCTATTTGTCGAGTTAATTTAACCAAATATGTTTGTATCTTTCATAGAAATGAATTTCGAAAAACTTAACATGATTGCCAAGGATAAAGAAATAAAGCCGATTAAAGAATGAGCTTTTCTATATTTTTTTCATTAAATACTTATTAACAAGCAATAAAACCAGTTCTTTTCAGAACTTATTGTTTCACTATTGGAACAAGCCATAAAAATGTGTCAAGTGATAACTGGAAATCATTCTTCGAGCATGTTATCAACGAAGAAACGAAAATGCATCATTTGGATGGTATCATGGACAATGTTATTGAACCTTTCATTATTTCGCTTGGGACTGATAGTATTACGTCTGAAAATGATGACTGAACTATTTATTTACATAAAAATTACTTGTATTTTTACATTATTATACGTAATAATAAATTTTGTAATCATGCCAATTTCCTAACTCAAGATTTTAACGGAAATACACATTTTGACGGCTCCTCTTATACAAAAATAGTCGTAATCTCTATTTTGTATTCAGTACTTTCTAAATATTCCAATTTGTATTTATGCCTGAACACAATAAACCTACTATATCCAACGTAAATAAATTATTTTTATTATTTGAAAAAAATTATTAGGAAAAATTGAATATATTTACCTAAATAACATAAGTCTTTTTACAAAATTCATACATATTTGCTATTTGCATATTGAATTGAATTTAACACAATTCAAATTTGCCGCCAATTAAATATTCCGCTAACATTTTCTAAGACCAGTTGAAAATGACGTCACAAAGTCATTAAACGAATTGTCGAAGGGCACACAAAGTGCTTTACCATATGACTTAATGTATAGTGTTTATTAAAAAATTTAAAATTGAAGCTTAATTTTTGCTTGGAAAAATTTGTTTAGGTTATTTTGAACCTTCTATCAGGTATGTATGGCATTGAAATTAACATTTTCGTGTTTTTAATACTGTATTTTTGTGTATATTCATTGACAGGTCATACCCAATACATGTATAGTTGTGGGTTGTGGAAATACATAATATTTCATTTTTTCGTTTACTGCTGGGTCACAAATTATGCTCTTAAGAAAGATGTGATTTGAATGAACGTATCAGTGCAAGAAAGAAAACATTCATATGGTTTCTGTTTATCAGTATTTAACAATACAAGAATATTTTCATAAATAATCGTATTCAATATGACTAGTACATGGATACAATAAAATGTAAATAAGTATATTTCATTCTGTCAAGCTTGGTACAAAAGCCACGACAATGGAATCATTTGCAATTGTGTATACAAATGCTATATTTCATACAGATCTAATGCATGTTCTAGAATTGTGTTCAAGTTTTATAACCGTAAATGTAATTTGCCTTATTTCGTTCATTATAAATGATTTGTACTCGAATAAAAGTCGTTCTCGTGCAAACTGATGTATAAATGGACGAACTAATTAATTAGTTTAATGATTTAAATTTAACGAACTTTAAAATATGTGAATTAACTCCAAAATTAAATGTCATATTGATGTTCGAAAATAATGATGACAAAACAATGTATTACACTGGTTTCAATTTTAAATTGTTCATTGTTTTTCATTTACGGAATAATTTTTATTACGTTGTTGTAATAATAAAAATATAATTATTGTAAATTCTGGTACAATAGAGTCTTTTCAATTTCCTAATTGTAAATAACTTCTAATCCGCTTCCTTCATCACAGTATAACTAAAACAAATGAGCATAACAATAATAAATATACACATTACTACTTTAACTAATCGTTTTCAAATTGAGTTATATACATAAAATCAGCTTACTATAGCCACACAATTCACAAATGTCAACGAATCCATACCTAAAACATCAATACATTTAAAAAATCATTATACCTTCCGTAAGCTGGATATATTAATTTTACTCCCATACGTACCTGTCCGAAGGTTCAAATATATCAGAAAAAAATTATTCTGTTACACACGGCATCGTAATAAATATATTTTTACACAAATATTAACATTGTAGCTTGTGGTAAAATGCAATGTGTGCCATTCGGTAGTTTGCTCTGACGTCATTTGGTCACTTGTTTTTAAATGGTCTATTGTAAACGAGATTTTTGTACTTACTATTCCGAATTAAAAAACAGACTATACCATCCATACTCAACTGCGCTAACTAATTTTTCATACATTCTAACCTTAAAACCAATACAATAATATTTCCAAAACACTAACAAAAACACATACATGCAACAATATATCAGTTTACTACTTCACATGTAAATACGTGACATCTAGTGACAAGCAGGAATCACACAGGTTCATACTTATTCCACTAACAGGCTACTGATATAATAAAAAATGAAAATGACGACACACAATTACTAGAGTAAAATACAACTTTTGCAACAATTACCAAACAAAATACTAATGCATACAGTTCACTTCCCGCAAAATAAACAACCAATCCTTTATAGTGGAATATTGTGGCCCGTTTAAAACAAAAATCCTGTATAATATATACCTGACAGCGACAAATGTATTGCATCGCCTTTATCTCCGTCAGCGGCTTCAATGAGTCCAACAAAACGGCAATTTGAATTTTTTTCTTCTGATATAGGATTTCCACTAACGAAGAATTCGTATTGCGGGTATCTAAATCTTGGTTCCCAATCATTTTCATTTATGACAGATATGTTAACTACGCTGGAATCATTCTGCAAAGATATAATCCCATATTATATGCACAGTATAAATAAGTATACCTGTAGGAATCATGACAAAAATGTAATGCGAAATCTTCTTGGAAACACACGTTTTGAGACTCTTTAAATTCGTATTAACTATTTTAGCAATTGTCTATTTGTTTGTGTCTGATCAAGATTATCTATATCGTAAACAAATTAACAAATGAATCTATATATCTGTCTGTCTCATTGGCATTGTCCATAAATTAACGTAATAGGGATTGTTATAAAACGTTTTTCTTCAAAAAATTTATTGGTTTTCAACCAAGTTGTGACATGCATTCTAAAACGATGCTCGCTGTACTCATTACTGTTATTGTAACGTAAATTAATTTATTATTTCCTACATATTAACTTTATCCGTAGGCGTAGAACGTCATTTTCTGTCAGTATCTGCTATTTTTTACGTATTTTATTTCGGATTTTTCGTGATGTTCGGTACGATGTTTGTAGCATCCTCCGATTTCAAAAAATTTTGTATAGAAATCCTGGACAGACCCCTTAGATTACGAAAGGACTATTACAACATGTGACCGTATGTAAGTCGCTCGCTCGCTCGGTCGTACGAGTTTTTCTGTTCCACTATCTCCTCCTAGACTATATAACCGGTTTTGATGATTTTTTTTACAGACACATATTGTTGTCTAGTTGTGCAAGGTATTTTTTTGTTTTTCATAATTCTTTTAGACCTTGAGAAAAAGTTATTTTTTACTTTTTTTTCAGTTTTTATATTTTTTCTCCTTTATTTTCGAATCAATGTTTTCCAAATTTTTCTACATATGCAGAAAATTATAATAAATTGTTCTGTATTTTTATTTTTGATAAATTACGTAAGAATATAAAAGAAACAATTATTTAAAATAAGTGCTTGAGGTTTCTCTGAAAAAAAGAAACTCAAGGCGTACCAGACATATTTTACCCTTATTATTTTATTTCTGGTAACTATTTAGGATTACGAATTTTAAAAATATTTTAATAAATATTAATTTCTTGTAATTTATCCAGACTTGAATATACGTCAATGAACTACAGGCATGAGTGTCTGTACCCAATCTATTTTATTAAAAAATAAAATAAGACAATTCATATTTTCATTTCAAAGTACAGCGTAGTTCGCCATGTTCTTTGCTGTCAACACAGACTGTGAAATGCAATTTTGTTAACACTTTTTAAAGGAAATTATGATATTATACCTAAAATGTTATATATCAGTCTTTAGCTAAGAGTTTAATACATCGAGACTAATAATTACAAAAACGATATCTTCTCGGCTACAAAAGTTATATGATTATAAACAACTAGCTGTACACTTATCAATATATGTTTCTGAAAATAAATAAAAAATGCCATAATAACAACATGATTTTGTTATTGTAGAATCTTCTCTAGAATGTAGCTTATATTTTAATGAAAACCGCATATTGATATCTCTTATTAAACAAAAGTTAGAGCCATCTAAAGGAATGAAGATGGATATACAAAATAGTGTAACAAAATTATCAAGGGGCAAACAGTGCAATTAAAAAAGGAATATCAGGATGGCGGGAAAAGGACAGCTGAAGTCGTGAGTACTGTCAGTATCGTTTTTTGAAACAGAGAAATAAAATAAAGCATTAATAGTCAGCAAATTCATATTATTTCTTTTATTATTTATTTTACAATCAAGTGATCGAACTACGATTAAAAGGCACGTAATTTTGAACTGCAAAATTCGTAACAATTGGTGTCAGAATGCAGGTCAGCATGGTAGCAATTTGTTCATGACTAGAAAAACGGCTTCAAGCGACTTTAGTAGAAAACTCTTCGCAAGTCCGCGATAAACTTTCGCTCATCGAGGAGAGTTCGGCCAAACTCCAAGCCCGACAAGACAAAGTCGAAGAGGAGGTGAACACATTACACCACAGAGTTGAAGGTGCATTACAGACATTGAACTATAAATTAGAAGCTGAGATTTTACTTTTGGACAATCGCGATCGTGAGCTGCAGTTGAATGGGCCTGTAACGACTGTTGGCACTACAAAATTGCAAGCGCCTACCTTTGACGGAACTGTACATTCAAAATCTTTAAGTTACAGTTCGAAACGACGGCGTCAACCAATCACTGGGGAAATAAAGACAAAGTAGCCGCATTAGTTGTCTCGCTGAAGGGTTCCACCGCGGAAATATTACAAACGGTTCCAGAGAATTAACGGAGTGACTATAATGCTCTAATGGCTGCAATGGAAAGACGGTATGGCAGTGAGCATAGGAAACATATTTTTCAGATGGAACTATTGAATCGCTGCCAGAAAGTCAATGAGACTTTGCAGGAGTACGGAACCGAGATCGAACGTCTTGCGCATTTGGAAAATGTGGAGTTCATTGAGAGAATAAAAATTCAGTCTTTTACAAATGGAATGCGAGATATGGATACGAAGCGGGCAACATATTCGATGCCAAAATTACCCTTTGCTCAAACGGTGTCATACAATATGCGGTGCGCATACAAGAGACTGCAACTCTTCTGAGCACAAAATTCATCGTGTGGAAGTCGAGCAGCCTGTATCTCTGGAGAATACCATGAAGGAGCTCATCCAGTTCCTCCCTCAGGTAACAAGAGGTTTAAGAAGCAGTTCAGAGATTAAGTTTTCAACTGTGGAAAACCTGGACATATTGCACGCAGTTGTAACCAACCAAATAGTAACTCGTCCGGAAGGAACCGGAGCGTCGAAATTGGAAATGATGCTTCTGGAGTGAAACAGCCGTTAAACTAAAACGAACCAGCTCAAAGGGGCGCGAGCCGGTTCCCACAACTGACTGCTCCACTGTCTCCATTTCGCAAATTGGTCGGAAAAGTAACAATCTGCCGGTTTTGCGGAACTGTAAATGGGTCATCGCTGATGCTAACTCTGGATACGGCCACAATACATTCCATTCTAAAACCGAACCTGGCAGGAAGAAACGTAGAGCCGCTGGTTGGTTACAAATTATGAACGGCAACAGGAGAGGAAGCTGCAATTTTGGAAACGTGGTTAGCACATTATTAATTGGAACTTTGACAGTTATGCACACCTTGCTACGTGCCCAGATGGAACACGAACAATTGTCCTCGCCAAGGGTGAGGTTTCCGTCTCGTCAGTGGAGACGCGGGTGGTACAAGGGGAGTAAAGGGCGCCACGCAATTTTTAATAATACCTACATCGCGCCAAATTGCGATAGGGGTTCGGACAAGCTACCCAAAATTAACGTTACTAACCGATGGACGTGTGAGGCAGATACGAGTGTACAAATGAAAGAGAGTCTCTTTTTAAACTTGCAACAAAAAATATATATTGAAACTGAGTGAAGATTCTGACAAAACAAGTTAAATAAAAAAAAATTACAATATGAGTAC
>JAGJTL010000183.1:6755712-6765768 GCA_022063505.1 Calosoma granatense | reverse complement strand
GTCTAAGATAACAGGGCCTAATGGCAAGCTACAGTGACGCGCGTATTGAGAATCGTGTGTTGCGTCACGATTTCCCGGGTCGCCGCCATGACGGGCTAGCTTCTCAAATTTAATTAGTACCATGATTAGAAAAGAGAGGTTATGTTACATATCTGAATCTGACAGCTTCGTCCTTGGCAAACAATGAAACAATATCTCTTTCTCTTTTTCCCAAGTATGGTCTATTTTCGTTCTAGTATTCACGTCATTATCTTTCGAACTAAGAAATAACATGTACTTTATCTACTATCTTTGTCCTACACGTGTATGCCGCATTTATGAAAATTATGGGTTTGTCTAATCAGTGCATCTCTTTCTTACTAAAGGGATAAAAAGTGATAGAGCATATTGCTCGTCAACATGGCGGATAGGAGCGTCATATTTCTCAAACGTCAAATGTTCTATTGGAGGTTAGAAATATTTTTTTGACATTTGTGTCAATTTTTGAACAGAAACACGAACATATAGAAACATTGTACGAAAGTATTTCAAATTATTGCCTTAAAACTTGTCAACATTTAAAATTTACTTTAAGCGCGTGTCAGCAAAAGCGCAATGACGTTGTTATGACGTCAGAATTTTTCTCCCACCATTGCTGATTTGATCCGTACGATTTTTAGTAATGACGTGAATAACACCAGAAAAAATAACAGACAATAGTTAGGAAAGGATGAACATAGAACACAGACGTTTCATCAGTAACAACGGCATAAGAATATGGGTGACAAAAACATACGTAGGCTTGTACGTTAGTTCTTAGTTCAGAAACTGATGACGTAGGTATCTTTACATCTGAGACACTCTTTACACTGGTATGCAGGTCTATGTACTTCGTTTCCAGGAATATGACTACGTCACTTCCTTTTAGATGACGTCATTTTAATTTGAAAATTTGCTGATAAAACTGCCGTATAGGTACCTATCTAAAAATAGGGTTAATTTCGATGAAGGATATGTCATATTCTAGTAGTACTCAAAGGATATACCCTATCCTACTCCACCCTCCTCATCAGGAATATGACATATCCATTCTACCCTAGTGACATTATGTAAGTGGCTGTACACTGTCCTACCCCATCATCTACATCATCATACAACATCCAAATAATAATCTCAAATTAATTCATTACCCAGATGCTATATAACAGGGGTGGGCACGCATGAGGTCAATGGGAGCCGCATGTCTGTTTTTCATATACATAGTACATTATATGAATAATCCGAACCCTCCATAATCCGAACACTTTACAGTGTAAAAAGGTATCCATAATCCGAATTCATGCATTCTGTAATCCGATAAAATTATTTTTTTCATAATTAAATACCCGAACGTTTACTCCGTTGTTTGTAATTTCATTTATTTGTCAGAAGTCTGTCTTTATTCCGTACTTGAAATGTACATTTGAAATGTTTTTTGTTTGTTATTTGGTAAAATGGTTTTATAGTTATTAGGTTTGTTCTTTTCACCCTGTTGCGTCTACGGTTTACAGCTGCGTCAAATAAATCGGTTCTATTCAGAAAGTTGAAGTTAAAAAAGTTACTAGATGTTGTTCTTTTCGCATGACCTTGGCGTTTGTGTAAAATCGCATGCGTACACCTGTCAACGCAGTTGACATTTCGTTGTTAGGTTATTGCTCCAGACAGATCCCGGTAAAATGTATGTCAAAGAAAATATTACAGAAGGTATGTATTTATTCCTAAATGATGCTGATTTACATTGAAAAAATTATCTTAAGTAAAAATCAGTCTTTTGTTATTTAGGAGTAAATACTTACATTTAAAAATACAATTATTTTCTACGTTCATTTGAAATAAGATCCAAAAACAATAAAAATATGAATTACTACGAAGTAAATGAAAGTATTATATATTAGATACAAAAACATACATATGTAACATCAGATTACGAGTCACTGCAAGCGAAAAGAACATCATTCGTAAGTGAAATATCAAACAGCGAGCGAAAAGAACCGATTTACAAAATCTAGTGACTTTGTTTTTTACGGACGCGTTTAACCGTAATTCAACCAGTAGTAGACGCCAGTAGGTGAAAAGAACAAACCTATTACGTATAAATTTAACTGTGTAATATTATAGAAACATTTTTATCGTTTAACAAGGTATATATAAACCGAACATCTCGCCGAACACGTTCAGATTATATATACCATGCACTATGATTCTATAATCCGAAAGTTTTGTTAATCTGAACGGGGTCTGGCAAGTTTCTGTCAGGTGTATTCATACGTTACTGTATTTTAAAGAGGCAAAGCATAGTTACATAGCATTAAATTCGTCAAAATATAATTCAGAGAGAGAAAATATAAAATAATTATTTCAAAATTTTAATAATAGAAATAAAATATAACAAAAATTCATTAATAAAAAGTATAACATTTAACGAAGACCTTCGATTAAATCTTTGAAATTTGGCGTATAATTTGTTAAAACCGTTCGCAGCATTTCTGTGAGATGCTGATTGGTCAACTGTGAACGATATTTCGACTTCACGAACTTCATTGTGGGGTACAAAGATTCACAGCAGAGCTGTGCACAAAAACAAGAAAAAATTATTTAAGTACAAGTACAAGTACTTTTCTGAAAAATATAATTAAGCACAATTACTTTCATTTTAAAAGTATTTAAGTACAAGTACAAGTACTGTACTTATACTTGCAGTTGCAGATATAAGTACAAGTATAGCTATATAAAAATATCAAAATGGAAAAAATTTTGTTTGACAGAACGTGTCGTTTCGGGGCGTTAATTATAGTGGCATAAGAAAATAATCTCTCAACCGGTGCGGACGAAGGCAATGTTGTGTTGTATTTAAAGTAAACCTGTTTAATCGTTGGATAATCATTCAACATTAAAACATGTTTCCTTTGATCCTGAAAATATTGTAAAACTTCTGTGTGTGTGTGTGCTATATAATGTCATGCAAACTAAAAAATATTTTTCTTTTAGACCCTAATCTACTATGATTATATATTTTAGATGTATGTATTTAAAAATTCAATTTCTTGATGTATAAATGCCTTTCAACAAATAACTATAACGTTATCTCCTTTTTTAATTCTACAATTTTCTTGTGAAATATGTTGTGGAAAAATATTTGCACAATTCAAAAATAGCACATACAATGCTATTTTGGCTTTTCTTTCCATATCCTGTATTTAATTTACATTCAATAGTACAAAATTTTATCACTAGATGGCCATATCATCATATATTTAGGCCGTATGTACGCAGTAAAAGTATTGAATGACCATTCTAATTAAATTTTAAATATACGTGCACATATAAAGTGATATAATCAAAATTAACTAATGTAATTTTACACGGTTTAGTTTTAAAATTTTTGTAATCTAAAATTGAAAATTACAGTATATTTACTTTATTTATCCTTTGAGCAGTGTAACCTTGTCTTTCTTATTATGACTGTGCTGTTGCTTTCCTTTACTAGTTCCTCAAATTTTAACCTGCCTTTATAGTTCCATAGAGAAAAGTACAGAGTGGTTAGTGATAAGTGTAAATATTTTTGGAAATCTTTTTAACTTCAGTTAGTAAGTGCTGGCATACATTTTAAAGATATGATTACTAATTTTGGTATGTACAAATATCCCAGATATTCTGAATGTGCTTCATTTGATGTCCTATTATCCTACACAACATTGATAATTTGTTCGTGATTCATTTGCAATTTTGATTCTGGTGTATTATAAATAAGTGAAAGATAATTCAAGATTTTATTCAAATATAAAAGTATTTCAATATATAAATACATTTTTGTTAATATTTTTTAATTATGAAGAAATAGTTTTGATTACATATTTATTTTTATGGTAAATTTATATTCGGAATAAAGGATCATACCGAGTAAAGTAAACGAGGTTTAGTAATGTATAGTATGTATACATGGTTTTATTATAAAATATTGAATTCTGTTGCCGAAAAGACGTAAAATCATTTTAATATCTTTTGTGTTGTACTTGAGAATTTAATTATGAGATATGAAGTTGGATGTGTATAACCAGTATTCTAAATAAATATGTATATGTTTTATAATTCCATTGACAAACGAATTAAATATTTTATATTATATATTGTCTAAGACATTTTAATAACCGTGTCATTTTAACCTGGTGAATTTGTTGCTAATATGTTTTACTATTTTCAGAAATTAATATTTATTGTTGAACATCAAGAATTTCTAAATTGTTTGCCGCGGTGGGCATGTGTGGCACCAGTAAGTACCCTGTGCAGTGGTGGAGCAGCGTCAACATCGTCTATGGCAGATCCAGCTAGTTTCCCGCTCGCTGCTGTGTCGGTGTCTGCCAGCAATAGCCGTCATTCGACACGAAAACGTGTTAATCCGACACAGCCACAGGTTGAAAACAAACGTCCTCGTACTCGTTCACAAGACACGGCGACCGTATCTACTGAGTCTGGTGGACGAGGAAAAATTCGTACAAATAGTGAAGCACCGATTACGAGAAACTCAAAGCGTGTATCCAGAAATATTTTCGACAAAATACATTCTCCACAGAATAGCAAATTGTACAATATCAATAGATCCATTCAAAACTCGTTGGAGGATTGTCCATCCACTTCTAAAAATAGCAAGGGACCTATTAACTTTACTAGCACTGTGTCTGTAGAAACTCAACGTAAGGATAATAGGAAAGCCCATTCTACTGGGATTATAAAAAAAGTTGACGATTTGACGGAATCGTCTATAAGAACAAGACGTCAGTCGAAAGTTGAAGCTGGAACCTCCGTTTGGGAAGTTAGCTCCACAAGGTCTAAGTCCAAAATACGAGATAATTCGAATAGTAAGCCAGTAGAAAACGAAAGTTCGTCTATACACAATTATCCTTTGAGAAGTCAAGTTCGGCGAACTATTTGTGAAACTGAAGAAAAGTGTGATATTCATCTTGATCAAGGAGACAGCAAGTTTCCAAACAATTATAAAAAGAAAAACAAAGTAAGTTATCTAAATGTTTTAATATTAACAGAAATAATTTTCAAATGTCAATCAGTGTCATGACAAATAATTGGGTGGTTGATTGACAAATTGAATCATTTCTAGAGAAAAATAATTAATTCGTCCTACATCTGATAAATTAATGTTTTCTCATGTTTCGATAATTTCATTCTTTATGGTAGGATTCTCAAAATGTTGATAGAAATATACGTTTTGTTCATCACCAAATCTAGTTTGATTATTTTCATAAGGTTATCTCTATGTAAAAATAGATTGATTGGCATATAATGTGCATTTGACTTTGCATATAAAAATTTAATATCAATTATCTCCCGATTGTGCTCTTTTGGTAAAAAAATATTTAATATACTAAGGTATTTATAAAAACGTGTCGACAGTAAAACACAAACCCCTTTTTTCGACCTAAAACTAACAAGATGAAAGCAAGAAAGTGTGCTCGCAGGAAAAGTCGTCATCCGTGATAGGCTTATAGAACACAAAATAAAAATATATACTATTGTGCTCTTTGATAAATAAATAATAGTAATTTAAAAAATTAAAATATCAATAACATTTTGTTGCAATTCATCAGACGTTTGCAACACATCGGCATTACGTCGATCAAGGATCAAATTAGTTTCAGGTCAATGTTCAATGTTGGTTATCTTAAAAAAGAAGCAGATATGAAGCGCGTTTTACATCTATCAATTTTCTTCAAACAATAGCCAAATGTATATTTCCATCTATAAACTAATGTGAAATACTTCAAATACTTATTTGTTCATGTTTTGATCTATAAAAACACGACGAAAATGTATACATAATATCACGCATTTCCTACTGCTGGGTTAGCAGACCCTTTATTGTCTTACAGTCGCTCGCCACATACTTCTTTCGTCTCATTGATATAAAAATATTTGGTATATATGCTTTCCTATTATTCTTATTAAAAAATTTACGTTTGTTTAGAATACTTTATATTTTTTTCATAAATTTTTTTCTTTGTATCTTTCTGGCATTCATACTTCAGTAGCACCTAAAATTTCCAAAAAGAAACTTTACAATTTTATTAGAATATCTTTAATTTATTAAGAGATAATACAGTCGTACCTGTAAAAAAATATCTCTGATTTATTACTGTTTGAAAAGAATATTATGTTATTCAATTTTTAATGCATATAGCAATTTATTATTTAATAGAGGTGCAAAATTTCTAATAAATATCTAGTTTCATATATACTATTTTCTGTAATTTATGTTAGCTATTGTACAACTTGAATACTAAATATTTACTTAGGTGAACTCTGACATCAAGACCCTGGGTACTTCAGCCAGCCGTTCTCGGGAGGAGATTGTGCCCCCCGCTTCAAGTGGAACCACAAGTGCGCGACTGACGCGCAGTGGGGCAGTTGTAGTTAGACGCACACGGCGTAACAGTAAGAGTGAGTAAATTATTTATATCATGGTTTAAAATGTATAAATGATTACATACGTTATTTTACTTAAATTCCCTACGTATTTTGGTGAATCTTTCAACTAGTATATATTCAAGAAAAATAAGAAAAAATTATATTGTAAAATTGTAACGTACTAGTAGGACCACTAATAATGATTAGAAATAGCAGCTAATCCTAACTTAAATAAATTTTTAATATTCTTGTGCCCTTTTATGTAGTTCCTTCTACTAAAATTGACAATATTGCAATGGTAATGCTATCTATATACGGAGATTTCAGTTATAAATTTTATGAACAAAATGATAATACTACTTGAAAAAAAGCTTTCTAATGGTAATAATTTTTATATGCCATTTTAAAATAATTTTCAAATTGACAGAACTCAAAAACGTGATTTGTTGTTTTTGTACACTATCGTAATCAGTGATAACTAGATTGGGCACAGACACCCATGTCTGTAGCTCATCGACGTATGTTCAAGTCTGGATAAATTACAAGAAATTAATATTTACTGAAATACACTTTTAAAATTTTAAATTCTAAATAGTTGGCCAAAAATAAAATAATAAAGGTAAAGTATGCATCAATATTCTTTTGTTAACAAAAGCAAAGCCTAGGCTATGCATTGATCTTCTTTTGTTTAGAGAAACGTCAAAAATTCATTTTAAATATTTTTTACTTTCTTATACACAGTATAAAAAGAAAGTATTGTAATCATGAAAAATTTCGAATGCGAGATTTTGATGGAAATACATGTTTAGAGGTCCTCTGAATACGTTTTGACTATTTTCGCAATGATGTCTGTCTGTCTGTGTGTGTGTGTGTGGATGTGTGTCTGTATGTTCAGTAATCAAAAACCAGCAGAGCTAGCGCAATGAAACTTTATATTTAATATTTTCTTGATTATCTGCTGATTAGATTTTGGGTATAATCGCAAAACCGGAAGTGGAAGTTTACTTAATACTAAAATTCCAAAATTCAAATTATTTTCGAAATCAAAAGAGATATCAAAAAAATTTTCAAATAAAAATTTTAGAAAATAATATTCTGAAGAAAAAATATTCTATTCATTTTTCTTCTATCTCTATTCAGTTTTGAGTTATACATATTTATATGTTCACGAAAAGTATTAAAATGCCTTGAAAACAAAAAACAAAATATGAAATAAATACAAAAATTACTATCTTGTACTGTCAGATGTGTCAATTAAAAATGTCATGCGACTAAATTTGAGTTTTGATATACACGTGTATAAGAAAGTCGTGTGGTGACCACACCAGATTTTTTCTTTTAAATCCTTAGGTAACTTTTCAAAAATAAAAATACAGAAATTTGTTTATCATTTTCTGCACATGTACGAAAATATTGAATAAAATTGATTAGAAAATAAAGGAAAAAAATAAATAAAAACTGAAAAAAAATTTGGAAAATATTTTTTTCGCAAGGCCTAAAAGAATTTTAGAAAAACAAATTGTACCTTGCATAACTAGACCATAATGTGTATCTGTAAAAAAATTTAGATCAAAATCGGTTGGATAATCTAGGCTAGGAGGAGTGAGTGGAACAAAAAATCTCGTACGTCCGAGCGAGCGTGCGGACAACCGACATACATACGGTCACTTGTTGTAATAGTCATTTCGTGATCCAAGGGGTCTGTCCGGGATTTCAAAAAAAAAATTTAAATCGGAAGATGCTACAGAAATCTTATCGAACACTATAGCTCTTCGACAGGAGGTCAGTGAACTAAAAATGGCATAGCTTAGCCCATTTATCCGACTTTCTATCGTTTCAAGTAAAGAAATTAGCAATCGCGGACCTCCTAATTGGATCAACCTGTATATAACATAATATTTATTGTTATGTAATGATTTTGGATTTCTTCAGCCACAGCTTGACACACAATAGGTTTGTTTTTTTTCACCCTGTGACGCCTACGGTTTACAGCTGCGTCAAATAAATCGGTTCTATTCAGAAAGTTGAAGTTAAAAAAGTTACTAGATGTTGTACTTTTCGCATGACCTTGGTGTTTGTGTAAAATCTAAAATAACACCGCCGTACAATAATCTACAGCTGCTCGCTGAGCGGATGTTATTTCTTACTGAAAAGAACGTCATTCTTACGTGAAACATCAAACTGCGAGCGAAAAGAACCGATTTACATAATCTGGTGACTTTGTTTATTACGGCCGCGTTTAACCGCAATTCAACTAGTAGTAGCAGTAATAACCTTGACGTTTTGCAGTAGACGCCAGTAGGTGAAACGAACAAACCTTAATATTTGAACAAATAAGCCATAATTACAGTAATGTGCATATTGCACCATACAGACCAATCTAATTACACTCTAATCAAATAATGTTGATGTAAAGCACGGAATAGTTAGTCACAGTGAAAAATAATCTAAGAACAATAAGAAACTTAATTGTTCAGCAATAAGAGAAAAACGGAATTTGCACACATTTTTAATTTTATTATTTCACTTTTATTCGTACATACATATATCCATACATAACATCACGCCTATCCTATTACTGGGGTAGCAGACCCTTTATTTTACAAACATTTGCCAGCTACATTCTACATAAATCATTTATACATAGAGATATAATGTGCATGATCTGTAATGGACTAAGTTTTCGCCAGCATTGCCGCGCACTTTATCCACAGATTTCTGCATTTCATTCATTTACATTTTCACGATCGTTCGCCATATGCTCCTATCTTTACATATTTCTCTTGCTTCATTCACATCAACACACCTTGTCATACATGCTCTCCTATTTTTACTACTACGAATATTACGTTCTTTCAATATGCATTCTATCATATTCATCAATATATTCGTCGGTCTTCCTCTTATTCTTAGTCCTACAATCTCACCCAAATATATCCTTTTCGTCAGTCTTTCACTTGACATACGTTCAACATGCCCAAACCAACGCAGTTGACTAGAAACCACTCTGTTTACAATATTTTTACTAATTTCACATTCTTCATAAACCTGTTTATTCCTAACGCGGTCCCTTCTTGTCACACCACATACACCTCTTAAAAATTTCATTTCTACTGCAGTTACCCTCTTTTTATTACTACTATCCCATACCCAACATTCACTTCCATACATTAAAGAAGGCACAAGTACTCCATTATACACACACAGTCTAGCTTCTCTTGATACATTCATATTACTTGCAACCATACCCAAGGCGTCCAAAACTTTTCGACCTGCAGATATTCTTCGTTCAATTTCAGCATTCATCCGTCCATCTTCCGAAAACATACATCCCAGATAAACAAATTCATTCACCTTCTCCATTTGTTCACCATCAGTGCTAATCTTACATTATGTATCTTCATTCTTCTCGAACACTAAAATCTTACATTTTGAAACATTTACAAATAAATTTAAGCATTTTCCATGATCATTCACACTCTCAATCATTCTCTTCAGTTGGTCTTCAGTTTCTCCCATAATAACCACATCATCTGCATACGCTAAAGTTGGCATAATAAAATCACTTATTCTCACACCATCATTTTTGCATACTAAAGCTCGTCGTAACAATCCATATAT
>JAGJTL010000183.1:6744031-6755656 GCA_022063505.1 Calosoma granatense | reverse complement strand
CAACTAACGCCATACGTACAACACTTTTCACTTTTATTCGATATAGATATTAAATTTCTAGCATTATATGAAAAAACATTTTTAAAATTAAACAATTAGCAGTAATTACTTGAGATTTTTACATGCGCAGACCGAAGAGCTCGCACGTGATTGTTTATAGAGGAGGAGATAGTGGAACAAAAATTCTCGTACGACGGAACGAGCGAGCGAACCAGCGAGCGAGCGGACGACCGACATACATACGGTCACATGTAATAATAGTCATTTCGTGATCCAAGGGGTCTGTCCAGGATTTCTACGCAAAAATTTTTGAAATCGGACGATGTTACTGACATCGTACCGAACACTATAGCTCTTCGACAGGAGGTAGATGAGCTAAAAATGGGAGGTTGTATACATAATAGTATATATGAAAATTTTACTTTACTTTAGTAGCCCTTAGTAGTTTGCTCTAGTAGCGCTTAGTCGGGACCTCTGAATACCAGTCTATGTGTCTTCTGTCCTTGATCATGACGGCCAAGTTGATGACTGACATCTATACTAAATTTGCCATAGCATTTGATCGGATTGATCGCGGTCTATTTCGTTTAATTTTACTTGTTTCATTATATTTTCGCAATTAATATTTCTTAGTTAGTTCACTTTTCAGATTATCACTCATCCCTCTTCAACATTCCTTCATATGTTCCCCAAAGTTTTACCCTTGGACCTCTATTACTTTTTATTTTCATCAATGCAATAATGTCCAAAACTGTTATTCGCTGATGTTTTGAAGATTTTGTTTGTCTATTTGTTATCTACGTGACTGCGTAACTCTTCATAATGGTCTTCACAAATTTAACAAATGGTGTATGGTCAATTGACATTAGCTCAACGTTTCTTAGTATAAAATATTAGGTTTCAGTACAGTGAAATTTCCTTTACTCTTCTTACATTATTTGGGTCATGATTTATTCCATTGTGAGCATACACGTGATTTAAGTATTACTTTTAATAAAGAACTTTATCTACTATCAAGCAAACGAGACAACTAGCTTATGCCTACTGATTATAGTAGGAAACACAATTTTTGTGCCTGTAGTATATTTATGTTGTTGGAACTAAAAAATTGCACAAGAAATGATATTGTTTAAACGAAATTTGTTTTTTTTCTTAATATACAAAATCTAAGATAGTTATACAACGATAATATACTTGTATTATTTTAATCGAGTTCACTTTTTAGGTTTTTCCACGACGGGTTCGTGTGCGAGCTCTAGTGCAGCAAGTGGAAGTGGTAGCGCTTCTCGTCGCGCGACGCGTGCACATAAGGTGGGTGTAGCGTCACCGTCATCATCTGCATCTGCTATGTCCTCCACAGATCAACAGCATGACTCTCCACCCTCTCATGCTTCAAGCACTGGGCAACAAGGTATATTAAATACCGTGTAAAATTAGATTGTTATTAAACGTTGATGTTTATAGCTTCAGAAGAGCCTCCAAGTCCAAATGAAGGTTTACAGGCTCCAGATGGTTCAGGTGCAGGATTAGGAGCTGGTGCAGATTCGGAAAGCGATGATAGTGAGGTTGGACGACTTCAGGCATTACTTGAAGCTCGTGGTTTACCCCCACATTTATTTGGTGCCCTTGGACCTCGAATGCAACATTTGCTTCATCGTAGTATGGGTGCAAATAGCAGTAAGTAATAATTTTTACTTCTTAAATATGTAATACATACTAAAAGGTAGGCAATACACAAAATGCTAAAATGTGGGTACTTTTATTGGAAAGTCATACCGGGTGCCTTACGGAAATATGTTATACATATAGGGAATCCAATGTTAATATTTTTATTTGGCGATATTACGTTCTCTGTTGAATTTAGAGTAAAAGTTCTAATATCATTTGTGCAGAACTGAAAACTGCATCGATCAAGCCCGTATTTGTCCTTTAAATATTATTTACGATGAAGAAAAATGGAAAATTATTTTGACATTTTTATGAAGTATTAGCTAGCTGTGGAGAAAAATACCATGGCAATAACGTGTAACTTATTAGTCATTATATTGTTGTCCATAGCTATCTAATATATTGCGCAAATCTTAGTTTATTACACATTTTCTCCAGAATAAATTACATTTAAGAGACACACTTAGGCTTAATTGATGCAGTTTTCAATTCTGCACAACATTAATATTAGAATCTAATCACTATTTTTAGCTCATCGACCTCCTATCGAAGAGCTATAGTGTTCGGTACGATGTCTGTTGCATCTTCCCAATCTAATTTTCGTACTTTTTAGTTTTTCTTCAAAACTAAAAAAGGCATTTGCATAAACATATACATCATTGTAAAGAGTAACTAGATTGGGTACAGACACCCCTGCCTGTAGCTCATCGACGTATATTCAAGTCTTGATAAATTAAAAGAAATTAATATTTATTAAAATATATTTTTAAATTCATAATCCTAAACAGTTGACCAAAAATAACAATAAATGTAAAATATGTAATTGTCTGTAAAAACATCGATTTTCTTTTGTTAACAAAAGCAGAGCTTAGTCGGCTTTGCATTGATCTTCTTTTGTTTAGAGAACCGTCAAAAACTCATTTTAGATATTTTTAGCTTATCGACCTCTTGTCGAAGAGCTATAGTGTTCGGTATGATGTCTGTAGCTTCTCCCGATTACAAATTTTCAAAAAGTAGAAATCCTGGACAGACCCCTTAGATCACGAAATGACTATTAAAACATATGGCCGTTTGTATGTTGCTCGCTCGTTCGGTCGTACGAGATTTTTTGTTCCACTATGTGGGAAAATTTTGAAAAAAAAAATTAGAAAATAAAGGAAAAAAAATAAAAACCGATACAAATTTGGAAACAATATTATCAAGGTGGCGAACAGGACAATTGAAGGAGGATTATCAGGGTGGCGGGAAAAGGACAATTGAAGTCGATAGTACTGTCAGTAGTGTTTTTGAACGGAAAATCTAGAAGAACCGCAGTCAACTCCAGCTGTTGACATGAATTTACTATTGGCCGCCTTGACAGGATTGCAAGAACAAATTCAGGCAAGAATGCATGAAAATTTGTCGCAAATGGAAGTCAGGATGGCAGAAAATTGTTCGCGACTAGAAAAACGGCTTCAAGCGACTTTAGTAGAAAACTCTTCTCAAGTCTGCGAACAACCTTCGCTCATCGAGGAGAGTTTAGCCAAACTCCAAGCCCGACAAGACAAAGTCGAAGAGGAGGTGAACACATTACACCACAAAGTTGAAGGTGAATTACAGATATTGAACTATAAATTAGAAGATGAGATTTTACGTTTGGACAATCGCGTGCGTGAGCTGCAGTTGAATGGACCTGTAATGTCTGTTGGCACTACAAAATCGAAAGCGCCTACCTTTGACGGAACTGTACCATTCAGAATCTGTAAGATACAGTTCGAAACGACGGCGTCAACCAATCACTGGGGAAATGAAAACAAAGCAGCCGCATTAGTTGTCTCGCTGAGGGGTTCCGCCGCGGAAATATTACAAACAGTTCCAGAGAATGAACGGAGTGACTATGATGCTCTAATGGCTGCAATGGAAAGACGGTATGGCAGTGAGTATAGGAAACAAATTTTCCAGATGGAATTATTGAATCGCTGACAAAAAGCCAATGAGACATTGCAGGAGTACGCAACCGAGATTGAACGTCTTGCGCATTTGGAAAATGCGGAGTTCATTGAGAGATTAAAAATTCAGTCCTTTACAAATGGAATGCGAGATATGGATACGAAGCGGGCAACATATTCGATGCCAAAATTAACCTTTGCTCAAACGGTGTCACATGCGCTCACACAAGAGACTGCAACTCTTCTGAGCCGACCAGCACACAAAATTCAACGTGTGTAAGTGGAGCAGCCTGTATCTCTGGAAAATACCATGAAGGAGCTCACCCAGTTCCATATCTAGTGAGCCATGCATTATTTTCTAAAAACGAAATCGACCCATAAATGCGCAGCTTATTTCTATATATGTATGTACAGGCTGTTAAAAAACCGAATATGGCACATTACGAGTAATTTTTTAAATGTGTGAATATTTTTTCCCATGGCATTTTAGGCACAGTTTGCAACAATATATAATATGAAATTACTGCTCCGATTATGTATTATTGAAATGAGCCAATATTTTAGTTTTGTAGCCTACTAATCTGCCAGGAAAATATGATATTTCAAATGCCTTTTTCGCGATATACAAAAGCATTTTAGAAATAATTACGTCATATTATGTATTTTTTAATTCTAAACAACTTTTTCCGGTATTCAGTGTTCCACCGCTGGCGCTAGTTCAAACTATAAACATTTAAAAAACACCATTTTAATAAATAATCAACAATTCATTCTAATTGACAAATATTGCAATACAGTAAATATTCACATACAACAAACTCATAAATTTCAACTTTTCACAAAATGCAATTAATACTAATAACAATTGTTTTTGTAATAAGGAACAATTCTTTTTCGATGTAGATGTCCAGTGAAATTCACAATATACGATATATGCATATTGTTTGCGCACAAAAGGAACCCCTTTGTCATAAATGCACACAAGAAAAAGTGCCCACATCCTACGTTACATTATCTAACACTACCTATGTAATATTACTAGGGTATGCAGCGTATGCAGCATACGTAAAATGCGTTTATGTTTTTGTTATGTATTCATTGTCATTTTGTCACTAATTATTCAGTGTTTTACAGCACTATTTTAAATTACAGTGTAAATAGTTCGGTGTGTGTTGTACTCTTTACGTATTATTATAATTATGATTAATTTATACCAAGCTTTGGTCGAAGAGGAAAAAATCAGTTCTTGAATTCATGTTTGACATAATTATAAAACATTAATGACAAATTTAATACAGCGTTATTTCATTATCAACATTTTATTACGTAATAGGTATATAAATGAAAATTCTTGAATTAATATACCACATATATCACCTAACCATGTTGCATAGGGAATCCAAATCTATATTGTTATATCGTTATGTTTACAGGCTGGTTTCACTGTACATTGTTTGATACTAGTATTTCAGATTACAGGAAGGGTGGCTATGCTAGTATCTTTTAATACCATATTTACTCGCGTACTTTTTCCTTTTTGTTTTTTTTTTTCGATTAAATTGTGGAATAATTCTAATCAACAGGAAAATGGAAAAGACGCAGATAATTAATCTAGAATTTGTTATATTAATTTAATATAGTATTATACATACTGTATATTTTCTTACTGTTTTAATGTACCTTGTCATCGCAAACTTCATTGATTTATAATTCACATACAATATTCCGTTAATCTTTGTTGAAAATGGTAACCACCGCATATTTTCCCCTCTGGATTTTCGCGCTACAAATATAAGAAAATAAGGAGGAAAATACGCGGGTAATTACGGCACATGACGATTTTGTGCTTTATATCCAAGTTGAAGTGTTGTCTGGTACAAAAAATGCATATAAACATAGTACAGTGATCCCGCCAATTACGCGGTCTGCATTTTTGCGAATTCATTTTAACGTGTTTGAAAAATCACAATGTACATTGCAGAAATTTGAAATTTTGAAGGGCTAAACATATTACTCCATTTACGCGCTGTTTTCGTGGAAACTAGCATAGAGGGATTACAGCAGTGGAACGATAAATGCATTGATCTTCTTTCGTTCAGATTACATCAAATTATTATTATTTTTCAATAACAAAAATATTAAAAAATCTGTTCTATTTTCTGCATTTGTAAGATAATTTTGAATACAATTGGGTAGAAATGAAAAGATGAAAAAAACAAAACAAAAAATTTTTTTTAACTATTTTTCCCAAGGTCTAAAAGAATTTTTTGAAAAACATAATCACATGTAAAACTAATCCATAATATGTATATGTAAAAAAAATCATCCAAGTCGGTTGAATAGTGCAGTAGGAGTTATGGAATAAATCCGTGGTGTGCAAACAAGCGGTCAGGACGAGTGTCATACAAACGGACATAATGTTGTAATAGTCATTTCGTGATCCTGGTGGGTCTATCGGAAATTTCTGTGCAATTTTTTTTTTTTGAGATGCTACAGACAACGTATCAAACGCAATAACTCTTCGACAAGACGTCGGGGAGCTAACAAAATAGTAACAGTTTAACAACAGAATAGAAACCTGTAGTATAACAGTAGCGAATCCGTCATAAAATTCGATAAATCGAAGTTTGCATTCGTAGATCCTAGGTATGATATCTATATTTAGTATTAGTTAAATCGAGGATTTGTTATGTGCTTGCTAAACGAGGTTTGTCTATAGAATTATCTGATAATCTCATAGTTCTTTGGCTATTACTAGATTACAAGAAATGCATACAAATTATTGACACTTATTTATGTCTTAGCATCCAAAGCACAACAATTACTACAAGGGTTACAATCAACTGGTGATGAAGGGCAGCAGCTTCAGGCAGTAATAGAAATGTGCCAAATGCTTGTTATGGGAAATGAAGACACACTTACGGGATTCCCAGTCAAGCAAGTGGTCCCCGCATTAATATCCCTTCTTGGAATGGAGCATAATTTTGATATGGTAATTTTTATATGTGAACCTTTTAATGAAATTAACAATTTATAATTTATATCTTGTGTAGATGAACCATGCTTGTCGTGCTTTAACGTATATGATGGAAGCGTTACCGCGTTCATCTGCCATTGTCGTAGAAGCTGTACCTGTGTTTCTAGAGAAGCTTCAAGTAATCCAGTGCATGGATGTTGCTGAACAGTCACTAACGGCTCTAGATATGTTATCCCGTCGACACAGCAAGGCTATATTGCAAGCGGTAATTTATATCTGTATTTATAAAGAGTTACACATTTTAATAATTCATATATAATATGTTACAGAGAGGCGTTTCGGCTTGTTTGATGTATTTAGACTTTTTTTCTATAAATGCACAACGTGCTGCTCTGTCTATTGCATCCAACTGTTGTATGAATTTGCATTCCGATGAATTTCATTTTGTAGCAGATTCACTACCACAACTAGCTAACAGGCTTACACAACAGGATAAAAAAAGTGTAGAATCAGTTTGTTTGGTATTTAGTCGTCTTGTGGATAGTTTACAGAATGAACCGGCACGGTTAACGGAAATTGCTAGTTCTGAACTACTTACTAATCTTCAGCAATTGCTGGTAGTGTCACCTCCTGTAATCAGTACTGGTAAATATTAATCCGAAAATATTTCTACATGCCTTCATACATTGATTGTTCCTTATTTCGTAAATGTTTATTTCTAATGTTATTATCTAATTTTATGTTTGTTGTTGTAGGTATATTCATTACAGTTTTACGGATGATGTCTGTCATGTGTGCAAACTGTCCAGAGCTTGCTTTGACTTTGTTAAGGCAAAACATTGCCGAAACCTTACTATATCTGTTAACTGGTAGTGCGGAGGCTAACTTACACGATGAAGTTGAATTAATACCTCGTAGTCCACAGGAATTGTATGAAATCACATGTCTTATTGGGGAACTTATGCCTAGGTAAGATTTTAACAGCTAATCATGCCTTAACCCTTTCAGTTTCTTATTATTTTCTTATATACATTATAAGGAAATATTGGAATCATGAAAAACATTGATTACAACATTTTGATGAAAATACACGTTTTAACGTTCCCTAAATGAATAAATTTTGTTTATTTTCGCAATAATATATATGTGTGTGTGTGAATGAATTCATAGAGTATGTGCATGTAACGGCGCAGTCATTTAAAATGGCTGCCTGGTGGGTCAACATTGACAGGCACCAAGCTTACTAAAGCCAATATGACACGGTCAATTATTTTGTACATTTTTAATGTCAATTTTTATGTTCAGTTTTGTAGTACATATTCATTGTGATAAATCGTTAAAGGTAAACATCCTTGTATGCAATGACGTCAATAATCTGTTAGATGCGCATGCGCATTTCGATATAGTTTGAAAATACGTTGATATTAAATTAGGGGCTTTTATGTTTCTAACCTCAATTGACTACTCTCAAATATTAAATTTTTGCAGCAGTAACAACAAATTTTGCAGCAGTAACAACAAATTTTGCTAAAACACTATCATTCACTATATTTGACAGCAGATACACGCACAAACAGAAAAATGGTGTGAACCACACTTTGACGTCACGCGTTCTATTTTTTAATTGACATAAAACATTAAGTAAAACATTTACATGCATGACACGCTAAATTTTTGTCTTTGTTAAATATTGACATTAGAAATGTACAAAATAATTAACCGTGCCATACGGGCTTAAAGCACAATAGTAACTATCATATACAAGCCGGTTTCTTGACCCACCAGGCAGCCATATTGGTCACGTGTTGCACATACTCTATTAACATAATACCTGTTCCTTTATCTAACACGTGATAGCTCATTCTGTACTTCCATATTGTTTAACTGTTAGTTTGATAACTGCATGCTTTAAAACTACCCACATCGGACTCAAGACGTACTAACAGGTGGTGTAGTTACGTCACAGATGTAGGTAAAAAAATGACACTTTAATAATTTTTCTCTGCCTTACCCGATGGAATTTGGTAATACAAAATTTTAATATTCCTAATTTTCATCGGAGAATAACATAAAGAAATCAAAAAATGGTAAAAGCTTCCATTGACTGTTCTGAAAACATCTTGCATATTACGTTATTTTTTCGATCATTACGAGAAAATTGTGATCGGAATCAAAATGTTTGAGCAATAGGGAATTTTTAATTTTATTTATTTATTGTGTTAGTTTTGGTGTTCTATTAACTTTGCAGCATATTGTAAAGTTATCAGAAGTTATTCTTTTTGCTTGATATCAGTAAACAATAAAACGCGGCGTCAAATGTTATTAAATATATATCTTTTTTTATTACAGACTGCCTACTGATGGAATTTTTTCAGTCGATTCACTCTTGGAACGTCCAAGCTCTGCTCCGAAAGACACGGTTACTTGGCAATGGCGAGATGATCGGGGTTTGTGGCACGCTTATTCCGCAATTGATTCCAGAATAATTGAGACTGCCCACCTAAGTGGAGATGACGAAATAAGTCTCAGTACTTTGGGACGTACATATACTATAGATTTTCATTCTATGCAACAAATAAATGAAGATACGGGAACTTCTAGACCTGTTCAGAGACGTTATATACCAAACACTGCTACACTGTCAATATCGAATGTAGCTGATACAGCTAAAAATTCAGGAAATATTGAATGCATGGCAAAAAGTAAAAATGGCGATGCCAGAGTGACATGTTTACGTGAAGATCAAGGACTGGCTGCTTCATTTATAAGATCTCTATTTTCAGTTTTATATGAAGTCTATAGTTCATCTGCTGGTCCGGCAGTTCGATGTAAATGTCTTCGAGCTCTTTTGCGAATGGTTTACTACGCTCATGCTGATTTGCTTAAAGAAGTGCTTAAAAACCAAATAGTTAGCAGCCATATTGCTGGTATGATGGCATCTAACGATTTAAGAATTGTTGTTGGAGCATTGCAAATGGCTGATATACTTATGGCTAAACTTCCCGATGTTTTTGGTGTACATTTTCGGCGTGAAGGTGTTATGCATCAAATAAAGCAGCTAGCAGATCCGGCAGTGCCCCTGGGCATCAGTCCCCCGAAATCTACGTATAGTTCAAAAAATGAACCAAACACATCAGCATCGTTTAACGACACACAACCACTTCCTAGCACATCATCTAGCAATATATATCAGCCGTCTAGTAGTAATACCTCAAATGGGAATATAACTATAGGTTCATCTAGCTCTAATCCATCAAGTTTAATATATACTTCAACACCAGATACACACAAATTTCTTACTGACAATGTCCGTGAAGGTGACGTCAGATCTCCTAGTCCTTCTCAACTGAGATTAAGCGATGTACTTAAACGCAAACGAACATCTAAGAGACCGACTGGAAGTAATAGATCCAAATCACGCCATGAAGAATTTAGTCCCTCTTTAATGCAGGATTTATTTAACAAGGCTTCCTCGTTAGGTAATATATGAACATTTTATCTTGTGTAATACTTCTTGTATGTATATTATATAACAGGCACTTCTACTGCCGGTGGATCAAATCGTTCAAAGTTTGCCGGTGCTTCGTCAAAGACAAGTTCATTTTTAGCAAGTTTGAATCCCGCACGATGGGGACGGAGCGTTAATTCATCAGGAAACGATCGTAACTACAGTAAAGAATCACTCGGCGGATGTATTAGCAAGTCTGTCAGTACATCGAATCTAACTGCAGGCAATAGAGAAAAAACTCGAAACTGGGTTCGAGAACAGGCATCTAAATTTGTGGAAACATATTCTGGTAATGAATTAACAGGCCATCAACATCCTGCCATGAATGTTTTGTCTCGGCTTACTGCCGCTATTCAAAAATTGAATACAGAGGTATAGTAATAGATATATACATATACATATAAAAAATATAATATTTATTTTACCAACAGGAAAATATTGATGCTTTACGTGAACTGAGAAATATATTAATAGAATCGGACATATCTCCATTTGAAGTAAATCATTCGGGTTTGATTAAGGCTATGTTGAATTATCTAGCTTCACAAGAAGGTCTTTTAGACCGAGATCAACGATTACGAAATTTTTTACATATATTTGTTGGATGCCCACTCGAATGGAATTTTCAGGAAACGATCACAGAATGGAATCATTTGTATATGGCAGCGTTAGTGACAAAACTTGGTGGATGTGTGTCCCAATTAGAACAATTTCCAGTGAAAGTGCATGATTTACCGGCAGGCTCGAGTGCTGGCAGGGGTGGTACTAGCGCTTTGAAATTTTTCAACACTCATCAGTTAAAGGTACATTTGAAGGAAGTAATTTTTAATATACCAGCTACTTAATTTTTGTTGCGCAGAACAATATTGTAAATATAAACTGTGTAGAACGAGACTGTGTAATGAAAAAACACAATTATGTTTTTGAAATATAATTTCATCGTGAAAAACAACTGTTAAACAATGTTTATATAGTTTTGAATAACTAAACAATTACACTATAGCTATAAAAATAAAATAATGCCGCATATTACTGGAGCGTACTGACCATATAACCGTCCGGTGTAATCACCGGACTGGGCAGTTAAGGGCCGGCCGGGAGCCGGCGCAATTCCGTAAAAATAATTACAATAGAGACTTATTTCCCTATGGTAGAAAAACGATGGCCTGGAGAGCCCCAGTCCGCCCTTATCCCGGACAATTATTATTTATTGCAAAGACGAATTTGTATTTGCTCTAATGGAGCCAGAACGAGACATTAAAAAATATTGGTTTTAGTTGCATATTAGTTCACCTGCTACTGACGATCTACGCCCAAACAGCCACACACATCCCCTTCCCCCACCCTATTGTTTCTGAAACGTAACATTCCGATACTTTTTTAGCACTCATTCATTTGTTTTGACATGATATTCCTTAATGGAATTTTGAAATATCAAGTGTGAACATTAACTTAAAAAAATATACAAAAGAGACAACGTTTGGTTTTTTTTGTTTAAATTTTTAAGTAATTGATTCTTCACTCATTTACTAAGTGAATGTATA
>JAGJTL010000183.1:6694508-6707425 GCA_022063505.1 Calosoma granatense | reverse complement strand
CTTAAATAAAAATAATACATTCTCAAAGAAAAATCGTGTGCGCGAGTGCGTGTGTGTGTTTGTGCATTTATGTGCGTGTGTCTGTGTGTGAGAGAGAGGCAGAGATCACAAAAACGAGCAAAGATAACACAATGAATTAAAAGTTACTTGAGCTGATTAGATTTTTGGTATAATTGCTTAACCGAAAGAGAAAGTATACTGAATAAGAAAATTAAAAATTTCAAATTGTTTCGAAAATGAAAAACGATACCTATAAATTTACAATTCAAAATAATTTTTAATTTAAAATATATAATTCAAAATAATTTTGAATTTTATTTAATTTCTTTTTGTTATTTATTTCTTTGACAACATAAACTAATTAAAAACATTTGTTTTACATACCTTTATATAATTTCAAATCAAATTTTCATGGCACACTACGAAAATCATTCTTTTTATCATATTTTTTTTCTTACTAAATTACAAAACATATCCATATAAAGAGACACGTCATTGTAAAGAGAAAAATAGCTCTTTTTAACCTGATTAATATTTTTTGTGATCCGCATTTAAAAAATGAAACTTGCATGCTGTATCTCCAGATACACCAAATAAAAAATATTTTCATCTATCTCTTCGAAAAACCTGTTATCCATGTAAAACTAGTTGTATTTAACAATTTTCAAAATTTTACATTCCTACGAAGTTATAGAGGAAAATTTAAAATCGAAAAAATCAAACTTTTACTCATATCTAGTGAGCCATGCAATATTATCAAAAAACGAAAACGCCATCAACATCGGCCCATAAATGCGCAACTTTTGTCTAATTTAACCGACTTGTGGTTTCGGAGATCGCAATGGTGAGCGTTCTGAAATGTTCCAGCCTGTATACTGGATACAAATTATGCATTTTTTGTAACAGATCGAGTTAAATAAAAATTTAAGCCCCCAATGAGTAGAAGTATATCAATAACAATGCCAAGTACTCAATTAAGTGCACATTACAACAAAGTGAGACATACAATAGTACGCAGGTCTGCGCATATCGTTTGCAGGCAATGGCTACGTCACGTCTCTATTAGATGATTCAAAAAACGAAAACGCCATCAACATCGGCCCATAAATGTGCAACTTTTGTCTAATTTAATCGACTTTGTAACTCTTATGGTTTCGAATATCACCCGTATAGCGTGGTCGTTGTTTGGAGACAAAAAGAATTTTTATCGGGCCGCTCCCCAAATCGATTCCAAATAAATAACTAGATTATGTGCAGACACCCATGCCTGTAGCTCATCGACGTATATTCAAGTCTGGATAAATTACAAGAAATTAATATGTACTGAAATATATTTTTAAAATTCAAAATCCTAAATAGTAGAAAAAAATAAAATAATAAAGATAAAATACGTATAGTAGTAGTATTTTTAAGTCACTTCAAGGTGATCTGTATCATACGAAATTAACGTACAGGTATATTTAACTCTGTCATTTGAATGAGCGCGATAAGGATGGATTATAACACGTTTGTCTTTAGACTGTCCGAACAAAACTACGACAAGCATAACAAAATGATTCTCGTTGTACTCATACTATTACAATAACGTACGTCGATTTCTTATCTCCTACGTTACGAGCTGGCACAAGGGCGCACAGCGACAATTTAAAATTGTTGACAGTAAATCCATCATGGCTGATCTCATGTCTCCCATATTTAATTTCACTAAATAAAACGAAGTCTATGTGAAAGTAGAGAAAAAAATAAATACGGTTGATGTCTTGGAAGAAAAGAAAAAGAAAGCGTCTTGTTTAATATAAAAGATAAGGAAGGTAATGTACTGAACAATGAAATACACATTATGGAACAATGGAGGGAATATTTTAAAGAACTTCTGGAAGAAGAAACGCAGCTACAGATAACGCTAGAGAACAGGATACAGGATATAGCTGACAGAATACCTCGGGAAGATAATTACATTACAGAAGAAGAGCTTTTAAAAGCAATAAAGAAAATTAAAATAGGGAAAGTAGCCGGACACGACAATATTACCGCGGAAATGATCAAATATATGGGCAAAAAAGGCCAAGACTGCTTGTTAGAAATAATCAGCAGCACAGAAAAATATAGAGTACCCGCAGATTGGCAGATTGGTATTATTTCGCCAATCTTCAAAAAAGGGGATAGTAAAGATGACAAAAACTATCGAAGAGTCACCTTTCTCAGCGTACCACGAAAGCTATACGCCAGAATACTGGAGAATAAAATAAGAGAGCAAGTAGAAAACACTTTGGAAGACACGCAATGCGGTTTCAGACCAAATAGGGGGGTACAAGACCATATATTTACACTGAGGCAAATAACGGAAAAAGCTAGATTAACCAACAAAGAACTACATCTATGCTTTATCGACTTGGAAAAAGCATTTGATAATGTAGTAAGAGAGAAAGTATGGCAATGTCTCATAGAACGGGGCGTCAAAAGGCAGAATGTAGAATGTGTGAAAAATTTGTATAAGAATAATAAAAATTATGTGTGACTTAGAAAAAGTACGTCAGCAATGTTTAATTCAGAAACAGGATTAAGACAAGGCTGTATTTTCAGTCCCCACTTATTTGCTATATATCTAGACGAGACCCTTAAAAACGTGAAAACCAAATTAATACCGTACAAAGTGGGATACTGGAAAATGAATCTCATCAAAGCAGATGAACTGAGTTATGGAGATGACATGGTCACTATGGCTGAAACGGAAGAATCTCTGCAACAGAACATAAGCCTAATAAATGAAGAATTCAATGTATGGAATATGAAAATAAATAAAGAGAAAACTAAAACAATTTTATTTGACAGAAAGGGAATGTACCATAGTATAAAAATAGATAACACGGAAATAGAACAAATAAAGACCTTCAAATATCTAGGAGTGAACATTGATGAAACAGGAAGCCTTGAACAGGAGATAAATGAACGAGTGAGCAAGGGAGGAAGACTTTTTAATGCTTTAAAACAAAAATTTTTGACGAAAAAAGAAATACCAAAAGAAACGAAAGTTGAGTTTTTCAAAAAATTAATAGTTCCGGTAATAACCTATGGGTGGACAACAAATGAAAGGTACCAAAACAAACTTAGTGGTATTGAAATTAAATTTCTAAGGAAAATCGATGGGAAGAATAAATTGGATAAAATTAGAAATGAAGTATACAGAAATAAGCTAAACACAAAACCAGTACGAGATATAATAGAAGAAGATCAATTAAGATGGAGAGGACAAGTACAAAGAATGAAAGAAACAAGACTAGTTAAATGTGTATATGAAGCCAAATTAGAGGGTAAAATGAAGAGAGGAAGACCAATAAAAACCTGGGATGAAGAAGTGAGAAAAGCCGCAGAACGCAGAGGTACCAAGTGGCAAGACTGCAAAGCATTAATGGAAGATAGAAACGGCTGGAAGAACTACTGGAAAAGAAGTCCAGAAACGGAAACCAGAAGATGACACCTACACTCATTGCCTTATACCGAAAGGTAGAAAGGCTTTAGGATTAAGTAAGTAAGTAAGTTAGTCTTGGAATGTTTTGCCTAAAATGTCTAGAAATTGCTAAAATATACAATATGAACATAAATTTGTCAGTTGTATATTGTGCCCCAATAAAAATTAGATAAACAACGCTTCTGAATGGGACAAAGTGGGCGTTGTTAAAATTTAAGCTCGTACTGTTCAACGATGACCTTGAAGTGATCTTCTAAAAATACTACTATAATTATCCATAAAAGCATGAATGTTCTTTTGTTAACAAAAGCAAAGCCTAGTCGGCTTTGCATTAACCTTCATTTCAGAGGAGTATTAAAAACTCATTTTAAATATTTTTATTCTTTTAAGTTTTAATTGTAATTTAAAAAAAATAGAAATAGAGAAAAGTTTGTTATAATTTTGTGCACATGCAGGAAAATTTTAAAAAATATTGGAAAATAATGGAGAAACAAATAAAAACTGAAAATAAAAAATTGGAAACTATTTTTTTTTCTCAAGGCGTAAAAGAATTTTCGAAAAACCTTGCACAACTACACCATAATATGTATATTTAATAGTTATTTATGTACCAAGGGTGTTATAATGATGATTATGCACGAAGGGTGACGATATTCCAGCCCGAGGGCCTCTGGCAGGAAGGAAGGATGTTGCCCGATGGGCATAATCATTTAGTAACACCCGTGGTGCATACAAGATTTTATATTACATTTTCTTATTATTTTTATCAAAAATACATTGCCTATCACAGTTCAAAATAATTACAAAATATGCGTTGCCAAGGACTTTGTACTTCGTATCCAAGGTGAAAACAGCTAATAATCGGTAAGTGTAATATAAAAAAAAAAATTCATCAACATCGGTTGGATAATCTAGGCTAGGAGGACTGAGTGGATCAAAAAATCTTGTACGACCTAGCGAGGGGAGGTCTGTCCGGAATTTCTACGCAAAAATTTTTGAAATCGGAAAATGCTACAGACATCATCCCGAATATTATAGCTCTTCGACAGGAGGTCGATGAGTTAAAAAATAACTTGTAATTACTAACATGCGTAACACTTTCTAATTCTTCTTATTTTATATAGAAATAAATATTACATATGTTTAAAAGATTTGAAATCCCTCCATGTTGTGACCTTGCAAACCCCAATCAATATAATACCGCCATGGTGCGTTATCTGTCACATAATAATAGCTCGTCCTGTACTTTCGTAGTCTTTTACAACTACATGCATTAAAACATCAGGCCATTACTGGACTCGAAGAGTTACTACGAGTAACAGGAGTCTTGATACGTTACAGATGCAGACGTTTTAGATGTGGGGAGAAAAATGATTCTACCATACCAGTTAGAATTTTGCAATAAAATAAAAAGGAATGAATCAAAAATGGTACAAACTCCCATTGCCCTGACTTAACGAAATGTAATGTGGCCACTCTGGTTGGGGACGTCAGGAATTTTCATAAAATACTAACATAAAAAAAATCAAAAATTGGTAAAAACTCCCTTTATATCGAACTGTTTTTGAGTTACAGTTTTTTTACATATATGTATAACTTGAAATAACTTCAGGTTTTACATCATTTAAAGAAAGACTGGGTAGGAATATCCTATGGAGTTGCATTTGAAAACAAAATGAACTGAAATATTAGACATGTGTCAATCGAAAATTTTGTAAAATTAAGATGTATTGTATTGTGGTATGCATGTGTTTATGAAAGTCGTGTGGTAACCACACCACATTTTGAAGCTATTAAAACACAAGTTTATTTTTCATTTACAGTTTACAAACGATCAGCTGACCTTGAAAATGGTGCCAAGTTCGCTCAGTTTTCTGGTAAAACTATTACAGAGTTCGATATTATAAACTTCGCTGAATTACTCATATTCGAGAAGAACATGATGGCCGAGTAATTATACATAAGTAATTAAACATAAACATAATGTAATAAGTAAACATAAGTGTATACTTATGACAACATTATTTTATCCGTTGTCAGTGAGTAAACAGTAATTCGGTATATAAGGATTGCAGTTTAAGCTTTCATTTCATCATTGTATATTGTAATTAATAATATAGAATGTATATTTAATCCAAAGATTTCGTAAAATACATTATGTGGATGATAAGTATACATAGATACATGTATATACCTATACATAAATATATTTTAACCATAATTTCAACAATATATTACGATTTATTCTTTGTCGTCATATTTTCTTATGATGTCAAATATCTACATAGTACCTCTTTTATCCAGTTATATATTTAAACATTTGTAAGTTGGAAGGGGAGAGAAATAGATAAAAATTATTAAATATTCTTTGTCCATTTACATATCGTGTAATTCGTTGATATAGTTTTTATTTCAGAATGTTTGAAACATTTATGTTGGTGGTTTAATGTAATAAATAATTTCTAGACATTAAAATAAAATGTAATTAAAATATGCAAAATTTGTTTTTTTACTTGCGAAATTGTAAAATATTTTCTAGTTTTTCCTGTGCAACAGAATACTGTAAACTCTTGTTAACGTGGCTAAAATACCGAAGTAAATCAAAGGTTCTTAATCCTCACCACATGTTTTTAGTTTGAATAGCTAACCATTATCAAATATGTTATTATGGCAAATTAATAAAAATATTAACGTTGTAATGCCTGTAAGTAACATTCAATAGAACACCCGACATATTTTACATATTCATATATTCAAGTGTCTATTTCAAAAAGGGCCACTATAGCAAGCTTCGAAACAGTAATTATATTAAACAAACGTTTCGTATTTGTTAGCTGATATTGATAATTTCGTTTTTGATAAATATTACATAGATCATTAGATTGTTTTTTTCAGATTCTCCACAAGAGTAGTCATACCGTCGTGAGCAGGTGAAAACTGAACAATTAGCCACTAATTCGGCTTGTTCGATCCAGAATCTTCTGCACAAAGTTAAATTTATAACTCTTTTGCTAAAAGTTTACAAATTTTGCGTGCATATATCTTTTTTTATTTTCTCTGTCATGGAGGGTGGAGAATACGGTGACGGGACGTTCCTGGAGACAGAAGACCAAAAAAACGACGGTAGACCAACCAGTTAACGAATACTCCCGTTCCCCGGTTTCTGGTGGTCAAGTGGACAGATAATACTGTTATCGGTAAGATCAATCCATTCCTGATGATGTGTACAGTTTAGTTGGTGAGACACAGTCCGTTCAGAAAATAAACGGTGGCGTTCTGATTGAAACTAAAAGTGCTAAACAGGCGAGAATGGTGCAGTCATCTTTCGACCTGATTCGCAGTTACGTAATAAATTTTTTATATGAAAAGTGTTATTTATAAAAGTGTAAATTATATATATATATATATATAAACCGAACATAGCAATGTAGACGAAAAAGTTGTTTTATGTTGGTTTATATTAATGCTGGGAACCGGAACCGAATACTTTTGGAACGGGATACCCGAATACTTCATTTGTCGGGTACCTGAATCTCGGTTCCGAATTCAAGAACCGGGTACCCGGTTCTTGGAACCGATTCTTGGAACCAGTTCTTGGAACCGGTTCTTGGAATCGATTAAAACTGAAAAACAATATTTAAATAAAATAGTAGTGGCGTTTTCTTTACTTAGTACATACATGTTTTTACTTAAAACTAAAGTAAAGTGTATTACGTTTGAAATATTATGTGTGTAATTTTTTGAACGCTTATTTCTCTGAATAATTTTACAGTGCCATAGTTTTCGTTAAACACAATACTGGCTTTATATCTTATTTGCTGTTTGCAATACAATTAAAGAATAGCAATCTTATTGAAACAATTATATGGAACTATTATAAATGCTGCACATGCCACCAGACATCTTGTTTATACAAAATAATAATTTTATTCTGAATGTATTATGCGTAAAAAATTATTTCATGACTATAGTTTATTGAATAAACGATATTTTTATATACTGTCCTTTTACATAAATTTTTGTTCTGTTTAGGTTTTAGTTATATTCATATTATGTGGAATAAATCATTAGATTATACTATACTTCAGTTCTGAGCAAAGAAGTATTAAATAAAGAAAACTTTACTACTATTTTATTTAAATATTAATTGTTTCCGGTTTTGATTTTTGATTGTATTTCACATATACATAGGTGTAATAAAACATTGCATTAGACTATAGCTTTGGACAAATGATAAAATAAACATAATGAACATAATTTTTGTCAAACGTGAGCTATTTTAATA
Organism: Calosoma granatense; assembly: GCA_022063505.1. Lineage (NCBI taxonomy): Eukaryota > Metazoa > Arthropoda > Insecta > Coleoptera > Carabidae > Calosoma > Calosoma granatense. The sequence continues at coordinate 6,699,671 of JAGJTL010000183.1, read as the reverse complement.
TTGTGGTCACTCAGGTACAGACTACGGAATTAATACACGATACGGGTATACGATTTCCGGGCTCGGTTCCATGGAACCGGTTCCAAGTGCCGGTTCCAAGAATCGGTATCCCTATCTGAAGAATTCGGGTACCCGAATACTTTGACAGCCCGAATCCAAAAAAATTCAGTTCTTGACAGCACTAGTTTATATTGGCGATTCAAATTAATTTTTCCCGCTATGCAGCCAGCAATATATTACGTCACGAGAGGGATAAGTTGATAAGTCTTAATGTTTTGTAGCTGCAAATACTGATATTTATTCTTAATATTTGAATTGTTTAAATGGACTAGTTATTCGCAATAAGTAATATGAAGACAGGTAAGTTAAATATGTCTAGTTATGTACTAAAAATACTGTTGAAGTGATAATTATTCGATATGTTTATGTTTTGGTGAACATGAGATTAGAATTTAAAGAATATTTTGAATACTTATGTGCTCAACATACATCAAGATGTGTTATAGAAAGAGAAGAAGTTATCAGTGCAGGGCATACTATTATTATTTTGTCAAAACAATAAATAATTATATAATGATACAATAATTTAAAACTTTCAAATTAATTTTTCCCACCTTTTATATATATATATGCAACCAGTAATATATGATGTCACGATAGCGATAAATTTATAAATATGAGTGTGTTGTAGTTGTCAACTAGTGATATTTTTACCTTATATTTGAATTAAGTAAATTTATGATATTCGCATTAAGTAATACAACATACGGAATGTCTAATTTAAGTTTTATAAAAACTAAAAATAATCTACTATACAGACAAAAAATGTACACGTTTGTTCGTTTTTATCTCTCCTACGAGTGACACTAATGTATTTAGTAACATAAAAGAATGAATTCCAGTTAAACTGTTCAAATGAGTTTCTTGTTATACAAATTCACAAATTGTTACGCAATCACTGGTGTTAACTTGAACTTTACAGTCACTAAATTGTTTGTCCTGAATATCCACCTGAATACCTACATCTCTGTATTCCTTTGCAGGTGTTCCAATTTCATGAGATTCATCTACTTTATCTGAGTCTTCAACATTGCTAATGTCTCTAACACTTGTAGTGGTACTTGTTATTTCAGTCACACGTCTATTAAGCAATCGTTGTTGTCTAGCTTTTTTCTAGCTTGTGTGATATCCTTCTGTAATTTTGTTGGGTCATGATTACGGGTCGGCAGATTTTCAGTGGGAACTGATGTTGGTCGTAAACGCTTCTGACTACTCCAACCTTATTATTATTATTATATTATTAATTATTGTTAGTATATTGTTAATATTTTATCGAAACAAATATAGTCAGTTGATTTAAAATGCAGTGAACATACTCTCATGAACACCGAACATTTCTTTCCCATACGCAAATTAGTTTCCCACATTTTGCGTCTGTCGCACAGCTGAACATTTCCAGAGTTATCTGTCACTTCAATTTTGTCTCCATGTTTTGGAAAAGAATGGTACATTACACTATTGTCCTTATTCCGAACTGACTTACAGCCGTATACACAACAGTTAACGTTACTTTTACAGTTTCTTCTGTTTTTCCATTGTAAAGTTACAGTAGATAGCAATGTAAATATATCAAAAGTTAAAGTTTTATCCCTCTCGTGACGTCACATTTTTAGTTCATATTTTACCCGCTAGTAGCGCCACCTGTCGTGTTTGGTGGTGTGTGACAATTCAATGGAACGTATTTTTTTGTGTAATATTTTCAGTGGTGTGAATAGGGCCTTAGATTGACTGTTTGTTTGTGTGTTTATTATTGATTGTTTTAATTTTTCTTTATATATTTCTAGATTTTCTATTATATTTAGTTTTCTTCCTTTAGGGTGCTTTAAAATTACTTTCATTATGTCGCCTGCTGCATGTTTATTGTCAAATAGATGGACCGCGTAGTTGAAGTCTCATTTTAATTTTTTGAAAGAGTTTGTGTGTTCTTTGTATCTGTCTCTGAATTTTCTACAGGTTTGGCCTGTATAGTTTAGGTTACATGTGTTACATTTTAATTTACAAAACAACAGAAAATACAATTCTACATTATTGAAATAAATTTTAAATTAAACCATGTTTGATGCAAATTAAATTGTAAAAGGGAAACCTTACCCTACTCCACCATAAATCCTATCCTACCCCAGTGACCTTATAAACAAATAGGTAACAATAATTAATGCAGTTCCACGATTTCCCGATTCCGTTAATCTCGAACTTGTATGTTCGTGCAAGCTCGTGTTCTGGAATTGGTCTAACAACTAGACTCTTGTGCATTTGATACCTACCACGCTACCAGTGTGTGAAGTTATGAACTAAAAAAACGTTATTTTATTTTTCCAAATATTTTTGACTTTATTGATTACATGATAATTTTTTTAGTAGAAATAAAAGTTAACATATAACACTACATCCTTATGGATCTATATATACCAATTTAAGAAAGCTTATAGTAGAAAATATATAATAAAATGTACCCATTTTCACAGTTTTATTAGCATTATTATTAACATTTTTAGGATTATTCACTTCCTAACGAAACAAAAAAATCTGCTTAAAATTCAATAGGTTTTAATTTATTTGGATAACCGTAAGGCATAAAAAAATATTTTTCCCCTTCACTTTTATATCAAGTTTTTGAAATTTTCGTACTTATGCAGAAAATGATCACAGATTTTTCTGTATTTTTATTTTTGAAAAATTACATAAGGATATAAATGAAAAAATATTTTAAAATGAGTTTTGGACGTTTCTCCGAACCAAAGAAGATCAACGCATAGCCGACTAAGCTTTTCTTTTGTCAACAAAAGAAAGTAGATGTTTTTGCAGATAATTACATATTTTACATTTGTTATTTTATTTTTGGTCAACTATTTAGGATTATAAATTTTAAAAGCATATAAGCATATAAATATTAATTTCTTGTAATTTATCCAGACTTGAATATACGTCCATGAGCTACAGGCATGGGTGTCTGTACCCAATCTAGTTTTTAAAAAATGTGTATGTTTAGCTCATCGACCTCCTGTCTGTAGCATCTTCCGATTTCAAAAATTTTTGCATAGAAATTCCCGGGACAGACCCCTTAGATCACAAAATGACTATTACAACATGTGACCGTATGTATGTCGCTCGCTCGCTCGCTCGTACGAGATTTTTTGTTCCACTATCTCCTCCTGGACTATCTAATCAATATTGGTGCAATTTTTTACAGATACATATTATTGTCTAGTTGTGCAAGCTATTTTTTGTTTTTCAAAAATTCTTTTAGGCCTTGAGAAAAAAAATATTTTCCAAAACTTTTTCAGTTTTTTTTTCTTCTTTATTTTTCAATCAATTTTTGTCAAAATTTTTGTACATATGCAGATAATTATCATAAATTTTTCTGTATTTTTATTTTTGAAAAATTACATAAGGATATAAAAGAAAAAAATTTAAATGAGTTTTTGACGTTTCTCTGAACAAAAGAAGATCATGGAATAGCTGACTAGGCTTTGCTTTTGTTAACAAAAGAAAATAGATGTATATTTTACTGTTATTATTTTATTTTTGGCCAACTATTCAGAATTTTGAATTTTAATCATTAGTCATGGACATAGAATGACAGTTCCCAACGATATATGTGTAAGATTCTTCGTTGTGTGCGTATGTGAGAACAGCTGTCTATCCTTATCTACGCAAGGTCTCTCTTTCTCAACATCTCAACACTGGGCATGTGACGTCAGAGACGTTTTTGCACGAGTTTAACTGATCAAAATTTCAATAATTTTTTTCTCCATAAATATATTGAATTAAAAAAAATAAAAATTACGGAATTTGTTTTAACTTACATACATACAAAAAAAATACTACAAAAAATGTGCAAGTTCTCCATTCGGGAGAAATAGCGGACCCTGAATATTTATCGAAAGAATTCTACTATCAACAGCCAGATTCTTTTTTAAAAAGCACGTGTTTATGCGCACCACACAATTTTACAACCACACCTAACAAACACCATATTTTGTTAGTTAGACATATGCACGGTTTTCATGCTCCAGGTCCATAATACGATATACACAGATCTAAAATCTATCTGTGAAAACCTTGACGATCAATTCGTCACTACCTGTGAGTAGTACAGATAATTATTGTTTACTTCTTGCGCATTAAAACCATAAAAATACCGGTCAATTTCTTCACAAATACAGTTCAAAAGTAAAACCTCCTATTCTTGTCAAATTTGAAAACGGATTACAGTATACCGGTAACACTTCTGCTGATCCGGATAAGTATAGGTCGTACGGTGATAACTGGCGGCTGAATTATACATGCGCAGATACAGAAATTGGTAATGAGAGGGGTTAATAGTACACTCTTCACCGTACTTCATTTATTGCACCTCTAGTATGATTTATATTTTCTGAAAGGAATTTTAGTTATAACAGGGGGATTATAATTTATTTCATTAATTAAACAGGGATTGAGTAACTGATCGTTTCGTATTGCGTCATGTCCATGAATAACAATGATTCTCTTACAGTTGTGAAGATGTGCTCGAACCAATCAGCATTTATTAGATGCGTTCGGTTATTCAGTTCTGTGCACACATTTTCAATATCTTGCACAATGTCGTTCGTTTATTTCAATTTCTGCGTTCTGCGCATTACGCGGAGCGTTCGTTATTTACTGTGCAGTGTCAACTGTGCTGACACAGTTCGCCCAGGCACGAGTTGTGAGGCTGGCTGTGCACATTTATTTTAGCGGGAAAAGTTTAAGAGTGACACATGAATTGTGAAAAATAGAAGAACAAATATTAGTTTATTTGTGCCAAGTTTGTAACCACCAAACTACTCAGCAAGATGAAATGGAAGAACATATGAATAGACATAGTTTTACAAGTAAGCATAACAATTTTTCTCTTATTGTAGGTTAAATTGAATTAAATATGTTTTAATCATCGTATTTAATTGTTTCAGGCGATTATGCAGATGTAACTGCTGTAAGATCATTTTATAATGAGGAAATTAACCCTATTGCCTCTTGCAGTGATAATACGGGTTTGCCACTTGCATCAATTTCAATACAGCAACAAGGCATAAATGAAGGTGATTCTTATAAATAAAACAATTTTTCTTTAATACTAAA
>JAGJTL010000183.1:6680998-6694251 GCA_022063505.1 Calosoma granatense | reverse complement strand
CCCAATGCGATAATAAATGGCGAAGTTTAAAAAGAACCTACAAAAATATCCTGATTCACAATAGTACATCCGGAAAGAATAAAAAACATTGGGAATTTTTTGATATTGTTAACGATTTTATGTATAAGAAGCCGGAAATAAATCCTGTTGCTACTTGCAGTAATCACATGGGGTTGCAAGTAGCATCAACTTCAAATCAACCAGATGATACAGATGAATGTAGTTCTCGTTCTCGTAGTCTATCTATTAATTCTACTCCTAATAGAGAATATAAATCTTATTTTATACGAAAAAGGAAACAAAAACAAAATTTAACTGATATAAGACATAAAGAAAAAATGGCCAGGCGGGATAAATTCAATGAGCTATTCGAAAAATTAATCGACAAAATGCCAGAGCCACAAAAATAAACTGAAATAATAGGTAATGGTAAAGGTAATGGTAATTATTTAATTTAATTGTAACAACTGCGTTCACAAAGAGTCTGATTTTATTATATATATACCTATATACACACATAGTCATAACATTAGATAAAAATATTGTTTGCTTTCTTATTTATAAATTAAAATTATAATTCCATTATTATAACTGTCGTCTATATAAAACGAAAGGTAGAGCATTAACAATATTATTTCTTTTTCGTATAGCGTTTGCACCTTCATTTTCTTCCTCAGTATGATCAGCATTCCTTGGATTATTTGCTTGATCTTCTTCACGTTCTTCTTCTAAATTTATTTTATTTTCTAATGTGTCACCTTTTTAAATACATATATTATGCAAAATACATGCGGTTACAATAAGTAAGCTTATTAAATCTAGTCTAACTGTTTCTACATATTTTAGTCTTCGGAATCTGCCTTTCAGCAAAGCAAGCGTATTTTCTTACATTTCTAAGCATAAAGAGTAAAACTGGTGTAGAAACTTTAATAGTATACATATATGTTGAAACTTAACGACTGTTCCTTTGCATCGCTGCGTCCTGTAGTGTCGCCGAACTGAGTGTAGCGTTAGTGTGAATCGACCTTAATACACACCTACTTGCGCGATTCCGCCCGATCAGCCGCCAGTTCTCGCTGTACGGCTTATATTAAATTATTTTAATTATTTATGGCGCACTGGAGAATATCCTAATATCTGGCGTGAAGCTACAGTCATTTATATACTCAATGCAGACAAGAATCCGTACCTACCTTCTAGTTACAGATCAATACCCTTAGCTTGACATCTGTTGAAGATCTACGAATGGATGATAAATTTCCGATTGGTCTGGTATCTCGAAGCTAATGAGCTCATTGATAAATATCATTGTGGCTCCAACAAACATCACCTACCTTTGATTTGCATGTACAGCATGTACCAACACCATGTATACTAGTTTTCTAAAACCAGCAGTGGCATTGGTTGCACGTTCTACGTTAATGATGAAGCGTATTGTTTTCTGTTCTCCCCTACGTGTTCAATATGCACATGAAAATTACACGCTATTCTGTTTGCCTTAAAACATTTCCTGCAATGCGCCCCAATATATAGTCGAATCCTAATTTGCACCGATTCACTCAGTGTAATTTAAGGAATATATAATGTATTTAGTTCTGGCACTATGATTCTGGTAATTGCTAACATTCTCTGTGATTTGTATACACAACATAAGGCAATCACTTTCGTGTGGTTACTTAGAAACGTATTCCGGGCCATCACCTGGTGGATCACGTTGCATCAGAAGTTGCTAAAAGTACATATACTAATACTAATCGTCTGCTGTAAGAACTGATGATATGTTGTCTGTTTTTAATTACTGATTCGAATCTTGTCCCGTACAAGCTGCGCAGGATTCAAGCAGATGTTGGAAGCCAGCTCTGTTTAAACCAAAAGGGCTGAGCCGTGACTGGACGAATTCTGATAAACGCGAGACTAAACAAACCAAATTCCGAGAACCGCGGTAGTAAAGATGCCAGAAGTAATGATTAGTACGTACATAGGCTCGTGATAGCGTAAAAGTAGCAGGGTCCACGGGGATCGTAGGGCTATTCAATCCCTAATTCGGGAACGGATTAGATACGCCACTGCTTTGTTTAGATAGCGGTCCCTTTTGAAGTCCGAGTAGAATGAGTATTTAAGGGCCAGATTTCGGTCCAAACGGCAGAGTTCCACCAGCTCTCACCTACGACAGCGAAGCTCTGCCCGACTACCAAGTGAACCAGTGATCAAGTGAAAAATAGTCAAAGTGTTAAAAGTATTCCAGTTGAAAAGTAAAGTCGCTGAAGAACTTAGCACAAACGGTGCTAAGTTTCATCAAGCTCAAAAGTTAAAGTCGATTACGGACTTAGCGCAAATCGCGCCAAGTGCCAGTAGAGTAAAAGTGTAAAGTCGCGAAGTATCATCGAGAGAAAGAGTTAAAGTTGCTGACGGACTTAGCGTAACCGGCGCTAAGTGTCAGAAGAGAAATAAAGTCAAAGTCGCTGAGGGACTTAGTGCAAACGGCACTAAGTGTCTACGAAGAGAGAAGTTAAAGTCGACTACGAGGTTAGTGCAAACGGCACTAACTCCAAGTAACTCGGGTAGTCAAGTCAACCGTGGAGTCCAGAAGCGGCCCCGACCAGCTGTTCGCTTGGGCGCAAAGCTGAACGACCTTCTACTACTGGCCGCTCGTACAAGGTTGCTCGCCGTACAGCCAGGCAACCCGTATTGTACTACTTGTAAGTGTGTTGCATGTATCTACAGTTACCAATATACAGTGTTTAAAATTACACGTGTGTTTCGCTTCTAAAATCTAACCACTTCACACTCAAAAGGCGACCCCACCCCATATTTCATTCACCCCGATTGGCTCAGCATATGATTCGGTTATATGTGTGTAACTCAGAACATCAGAGAAAACGCACACACGTTTAATTCTTACACAGAAGAGACAGGGTGGAGCACACCATACACTTTAACACGTTGTCAACAGGTAACAATCATTTGTTTGCGGATTGGTCATGTTTGTATGACTTATCTTGTTCTGGGAGAAACACTTCCCATCTACTAACAATGTGATACAAGAATTACAGTTAAGCACATTTTTTAAGATCAAACAGAATTTATCTTATTAGAACAACAAACTAATCATTAAAAAGTCAGGAAAATAAAGTGTGAACTATACATGGTGATTTCGTTATTTTTTCATTAAATTAAATTAAATTTAAATTAACTTTCATAACTCAAAAACAATTCAAAATTTTGAATGTAAATAACAAAAACTCCGACTCAAGTTTGAAAAGGGCAGCAAACCAGGTACGTTCATCGCTACTGTTAACTGTCAATACTGAATTTGTTTCGTCTGATTCTTGGATATCGGATTCCGGTGCAACGCATCGTATGACGGCATATAAACAACACTTCGCTACATTCAAGAAGTTCCCGATTCCTCAACGCATCCAAACAGCTGGTAATGAGTGTGTGTGCATTTCGGTCAGGTAGTGCCAATGTGGATGTGTGCATTGGCAACAAATGGTTGTCTGCTTCCCTAAATGATGTTTGGTATGTACCAGTGGTTCGTCACCAATTATTTTCCATTCGACAGGCTGCTGAACATGGAAATGAAATTATATTTGATTCTGATGGTGTGAAGATTCGACGCAACCGTAAACTCGCGATCGGTACACTCAATGGTTCCGTTTACGTTTTACATGCGCGTTCGTTCTTCAAGTTCGCAAATGGAACCCAGTCTCGCTACATCAAGACAAACGTCATGTGCGCAATGTGCTTTCTCGATACAGTATTTCGGTCAAATGCTTGGATACTACAGCATTTTGTGACGGTTGTGTTCTCGGCAAATCGCATCGTAAACCGTTCAGTCCGCGTCAAGATCGTCCTCAAGTTGTTGGTGAATTGATCAACTCTGATGTGAATGGCCCGATGTCCATCGATTCGATAAATGGTTTTCGTTATTACGTAATCTTCAAAGACGATTTTTCGCATTTTTGTATATTTTTCATGAAAGAAAAATCAGAAGTGGCTACGCATCTAGAAACTTTTCTGAAAAAGTGTGATACCGCTGGACATAAAGTGAAAGCTTTCCGTTCAGACGGTGGTGGTGAATTCGACTGTGCTCAAGTACAAGCGCAACTATGTAAACAGCCGCGTTTCTAATCAACCGCACAGGAAAATCAGGTGTCTCAGGTAAAACACCACTTGAATTATAGTCTTTTAAAGCATTTGACAGCTTCGATTACCTGAGAATTTTCGGTTCGGAATGTTACGTCAATGTCCCGAAGAATTTTCATTCTAAATTTGGTTACAAGGCTGTTTTTGGGTACTTTATTGGCTACGTGAACGAAAAAGATGGATACAAAGTTTGGGTACCGTCAAAGCATCGCATAATTAAATTGCGCAATTATATCACGCAACGTCGACTTTCGTCCGGAGAAATTATGTACTACAAACAGTTCTATCGAACTCGAATTTCAGCACTCGTCGAGGAAAGACGGCCACAGTGATTAAAAGGACCACGTTTCTAAAGAAAAAGAAGAAGCTCCCGTGGAAACCATGGATGCAAGACCAGGCACTGTTCAGGAGAGCAGTGACATCCCAGAAGTAGCTCAAACTACACGCCCTGTTCGTAGGATTCGTCAGCCAGCGAGACTTAATGACTATGAAGTAGCTTATCGATCTCAGCGTCAAATACACAGCGCGGTAGCATGTTTGACAGAAGCCGTTCATCATGATCTGGAGCCAACCAGTTTTAGTGACGCCGTGGAATGTTGCGATTCGGACAAATGATTGTGTGCTATGAAAGAAGAAATGAAGGGTTTTTAATAGAATGAGACTTTGGATTTGGTGCCTTTGCAACCAGGTAAACATGGTATCGATAATCGTTGGGTGCTTCGTGTGAAGTACAAACCAGACGGTTCCATCGACCGATATCGAGCCCGCTTAATTGTCCGAAGTGTATTTCAGCGTGCTAAGCTTGATTACGACGACCGGTGGCACGATATGACTGCAACTGCAGCTGAAGAAAACCTGGTTCTTAGTCAATTTGATATAGGAACCGCTTTCTCATATGGTAAAATTGATGAAGAGATTTATATGACCCAACCACAGGTTACCTCGTTGCTGGAGCAACAGGTTTCAATCATTTACGGAAAAGAACGGATTCACACGTTCAACGGCAGATCCCTGTATCTATATTCAACAGAATAAATTAGAAAAATGTTTCTGAGATCTCTAACTTCGGAGTTTAAAATCGTCATGGGTTCACTCAACTCACTTTTGGGTCTACAGATTGAATAACGCGAGTCTGGTATATTTATTTCTCAACGGACTTACATTGAAAAAGTATGGTCCTCTCGACAGTTTCATTCCGTATCTTTCGGCGGTGGATTCACTAATTTATCTAGTTTGCGCTACACGCCCGGATATAGCATACGCTGTATCAGAAGTTGCTCGATCTATAGCTGAACCAACGACATTCGACTGGGTCGCCGTTAAACGGATTTTCAGATACCTGTGTGGTACCGCTGATCTCGGTCTATATTATGCTTCGACTGGTCGTGGACTTTGTGCCTACTCGAATGCAGACTTCGCAGGAGACATCAATACCTGAAGGTCAACCAATGGTTTTGTTTCGATTATCGCTGGTACTGCGGTATCATGGACATCCCAGCTATAGAAGTCGGTGGCACTTTCTACTACTGAAGCGGAGTTCGTCGCTGCCAGCGAAGGTGCAAAGGAACTTGTGTGGATTAAAAAATTGATGTCTGAAATTGATGGAAACAACGATGTTCCTGTATTGTTTATGGACAATGCAAATGCTATTAAGTTGACGAAGAATCACGAATTTGACAAACGATCCAAACACATAGAAGTATGTTATTATTTTGTGCGTGAGTTATATCAGAAAGGTGATATAGATGTTAAATTCGTGTGTTCGGAAAAGCAATTAGGTGACATGTTTACAAAACCTTTAAATTCTGTCAAATTTAAAACTACGTGTGCCAAAATCTGACTTTGTAAATAATATTTTTATTTTGACTATTGTCTCCGTAGTTCAGTTTAAGGGGTAGCGTTGATGATATATAAACTGAAAAACGGTTCTTGTTTTGTTTAATTGTTTGGTTGTGTTAGAACCTGACTCACTAGTAGTTATTTCACTAATAACGAATTAAATTAACCATAGTTAGTTAACAAACGCTTAACAACGGTCGGTGCAACTGGGATTCAGTGTAAAAATATGTTTTATATTAGACTTGCCTATGATCAGCTGTTTTCACCTTAGATACGAGATACGAAAACAAACCCACAACACCCTAGGGCGTAATAAGCGGGCGTAATGATCATTACGCCCGCAAATCATTAACTTTATTTCTGTATAAAAATTACAACAAATAACATGGGTATGCAATACTATACCAATCATTAATTTTATTTCTACATAAAAAATTACAATACAAGATGAAAACATGGGTATACAATACTATTTATTAACAGCATTTCCGAAATAAAATGACAGTTATATTACACTTGCTGTCATTAGCTGTTTTCACCTTGGATACGAAATACAAAGTCCTTGGCAACGCATATGTCATAATTATTTTGAACTGTCATATGTTATTTATTTTTGATAAAAATAATAGGAAAGTGTAACATAAAGTCTTGTATGCACCACGGGCATTACTAGATGATTATGCCCATCGGGCGACATCCTTCCCTCGGGCTGGATCATCTCACCCTCCGGGCATAATCATCGTCATAACGCCCTTGGTACATAAATAACTATTGCTCACGCGTCGATCATTTATGAATAAAGCTTATTTTTATTCGTAATTGTATTATCTTTTCTTGCCGATTACCATTAACAATCTCACATTTTGTTCGGATTATCCATACATATTGTTTTTACTTTCTTATACACAGTATAAAAATCTGGTGTGGTCACCACACAACTTTCTTATACACATGTATTTCAAACTCAATTTTAGTAGCATGAAATTTTTAATTGACACATCTGACAGTACAAGATAGTATATTTGTATTTATTTCATATTTTGTTTTTTGATTTCAAAGCATGATATGATACTTTTAATACTTTCTGTGAACATATAAATATCTATAACTCAAAACTGAATAGAGACAGAATAAAAATGAATAAAATATTTTTTTCAAAATATTATTTCTACAATTTTTATTTGAAAAATTTTTTGATATCTCTTTTGGTTTCGAAAATAATTTGAATTTCAGTAATCAGTAAACTCCCACTTGCGGTCTTGCGATTATACCCAAAATCTAATCAGCTCTTCAGATAATCAAGAAACTATTAAATATGAAGTTTCATTTTGAGATAATGAACACACACACACACACGCACGCACGCACGCACGCATACACACACACGCACACATTAACACACGCACACATGCACACTGCACACATGCACGCACGCACACACGCACACCATTGTGCCAAAATAGTCAAAACGTATTCAGAGGACCTCAAAACATGTATTTCCATCAAAATCTCGCATTCGAAATTTTTCATGATTACAATACTTTCTTTTTATACTGTGTATAAGAAAGTAAAAAGAAAGTATTGTAATCGAAAGGATCGCTGACAGTCATCTTGAATTCACCAAGGATAAATAGACAGCATTCGACTTGTGGACGACGTTGTGTAAGATGTTCGAGAGAAAAGGAAGTCAGTTACTGATATGTAAGTCGCTTCTATGCATGAAGTTTGATGCTAAAAATGAAACACTTGCTAATCATGATTTAAAATTTGACAAACTTGTTCATAAATTGCGCTCGACGTAAGCTAAATTAGAAGAATTGGACATAGTCTGTCATCTTCTACTTACACCAATGTTGTAACTGCTATTGAAACTTTGACCAGTGAAAAACTAACTGTCGCATTCGTGAAGAACCGACTCCAGGACGAAGAGTCGAAACGGAATGACAGGAAGAGGACAAGTAGAGATGAACTACCTTCCTCAACCGTATTTACCTCGCAGTCAGGTCAGAAGACAGGAAAAGAACAGAGTGGAATAACTTCCAGGTTTCCGTTCAAATGTCACTACTGCGGGAAGACTGGACACAAGCAAGATCTTTTGCAGAAAAAGAGCACACGATTTGAAAAATAAAAAGTTTCTGAGCGCAAATTCAGCTACGGGATCTGAAAATGATAATTCAAACAGTGTTTGTTTTTCGACTATACCAGGAAGTAAAGACAATAACGTCTAATGGTTCCTCGATTCCGGCGCTACAGAACATTTGATTGGTAATAGTGTCCCATTGAGCAGTACAAGGGAACTTAATGAGCCGATTTAAAAAGGTAGCAAAATCTGGAGCTTTTCTACAAGTGTAAGAACCCCGATCTTGTATTCTTACTGACAATTACTGGGTTCGCCTTTCCGAGTGTGAGAAGGATAAACAGTTAGTAAATAATTAACACGTTCACAGTTTATGCTAGATATGTATTATTATATTGAATTTAAACTTTTATGATGAAATACATTAATATTACAAGATTAAATAACTTACAATTTATGCAGTGAATCAGACAGATAGCTCTCGGGACGATAATCCACTACACGCCTTCTGGTACGCCTCACGTTGTACACCATTCACTTCCTTTTTGCAAATTACACTTCACCCTTTGCACAACCAAGACCTCACCACCACGAATCTCACAATTAGGAGCGTCGCGACTTAACCGGGACTCTATGACAATTGCTCTTAAGCAAGGGTCCACCTTAATGTACCGACTCTCGATTTACTCTAAGTCGCTTAACCAAATCCGTAGCTCGCGGGTGACTCTAGCTCACTTAAGGCACGTCTTACTGCTTCAACAATCTTCGCGGTTCTCTCGAATGAATCTACCACCCTATTGTCCGAAGACGCTTTTCTCCCACTTATTCATCACTATTCATATCTGAATGTGAACTAATAAGTTAATCGGACTATCTATGAATTTATATTCTCTCGGCTAAATATTTATATCTAAATGTAAACTAATAATTTACTCCAGTTATTTATGAATTTATATTGGTTATGTCTCGGTTTTATCTTTGTCTCAGTATGAACTAATAGGCTCTCTTTTTGTGTTTACGTTAGCATCTACAGTACCGTATTTTACCCTTAAGAAAATACAGGACCGTCTCTAACACAAGCAAGTACGGTTCTGAGTCTCGTCAACGGGAAGGAAATTTCAATTACTATCAGGGACGTTCTTTCAGTTCCGAGCTCGAGCATAATCTTTTGTCAGTCTGAAAACTTGAAATGAATAGTTTTCGTGTCACATTTGAAAACCGTAGAGGATTTATCACCAAAGGAAATCGTACGATAGCAGTGGCTCACAGAAACAACACAGAATTGTATGAGCTAAACTTCAGAAAGTCATTCTCTGCTAATTTCAGCGCGAAGAGCGACGAGTACGAGCTGTGGCACAAGAGAATGGGACATCTGAACAATGAAGATGCCCAGAGACTACAGAGTCAAACCTGCGGTATGAAAATAGATTTTGCAAAGACATCAAGGAATTTATGTCATATATGCATTGAGGGAAAGCAGACTTGCAAGCCACACGGTCAGCACAAAATCCGAGCAAAACGTCCAGTGCAGTTGGTTCACAACGACCTCATCGGCCCTGCGAGTGCTACATCTTGAGATTCGTAAGGATACTTCTTACGTTCATCGATGACAACATACATTTTACAGCGAGTTTCATTTTGGACTCAAAATTAGAAGTACTACGCCATTTCCAAATTTTCCAGGCCATGGCAACTGTTCACTTCAATATGAAATTAAGCCAATTTCGGTGCGACAATGGAAAAGAATATATCTCAAAAGAAACAAAGGAGTTTTACGAAAACAAAGAGGATTCAGTTTAAATTCACAATCAGGAACACGCCAGAACAGATCGAAGTTGCCGAGAGAATGAACCGCACCATTCTCGAAAAAACACGGTGCGTGCTGCTCGACTGTAAACTGGGAAAAACGTTTTCGCTTGAAGCAGTTCAAACGCTGTTTGTTTGATATGTTGGAGCCCGACATCGTCCTTACTTGGACATTCCAGCTACACTCTGGTTCGGTGAGAAGCCAAACTTCAGCAAACTGGAAGCATTTGGATGCTTGAGACTTCTCGAGCAAATTACGCAAAGAAAATTCGATTCAAGGTCACAAAAATGTCATTTCGTTGAATACTGCCAGAATGGCTACAACCTTTGGAATCCTGAAGATAGAAAAATTATTTTTGGCACAGACGTAGTGTTCGACGAAACAATCCTCTTTCGAGGGACTCAGTAGCGAGTAATGAATTCATCACGAACAAGAAGAGAAATTCAGTCACAAACACAAAAATTTGACAGACAAACAAAAAAAAGAGAAGTTTGACGAGGATGAAGAGCCCTTGACAACAAAATGAAGAACTACACCACGAGAACCTGGATATGTCGAAATTTTTCGGCGAACTACACGAAAACCAGTGAAACCATGTTACCTCGAAGACTACGCTATCTTGATACTACATGCGGAGACCTTTGTAGAGGACGTGCCAGAAACGTTTGAGAAAATCGCCTCGCGAGACAACAAGAACGAGTGAATGCAAGCAGTAAATGAAGAAATCGACACATTGTTTCAAAATGACATTTGGGAATTGACCACACTTTCCAAAGGAAAACGACTGATAAGCAACAAATGGGTCTTTAAGATTAAAAGAGAAACGTTGAAAAATACAAGGCCAAGATGGTAATCAGGGACTGCGCTCAAAGGCTGTTGCCAGGCTGACCACCCTGAGTACTCTTTTGTCAGTAATCGTTAAGAGAGACCTTTTGGCGAATCATGCGGGCTTCGAGAGCAAAAATAACTCTATCTGTAAATTGAAAAAGGCGCTTTACTGCTTGAAGTAAGAACATGGAATAAGACAATTGGCAGTTTTCTAATAGAACTGGGATTTAAACGATCAGAAGTCGACAAATACCTTACCATTTTTTTTTCTGGCGACATCTGCATGTTTCTTTTTTTATATGTTGACGATATTCTTCTTGCAGGAAATAATCAGAAGAAGATCGACTACGTGAAGGATGCATTGAAAGGCAGATTCCACATGAAAGATTTAGGAAAACTGAAGTTTTTTCTTGATATCAGTATCGAGCGAACGAACGATGAAATTCGAGTCAACGGAATTATTTTGAGAAAATGCTGAAACGGTTCTAAATGGAAGAATGCAATACGACGAAAACGCCGATGGACCCTACGCCTATCCCTGAGGACGGAAAGGACCTCGTCAAACAGTACACAGCAGTATTTATTTTCATCGTCGTGCAACTCTTTCACAACAGAAGACAAATGGTGCTGCAGCAATTTATTAATTCCTGGATGAAAGGGTATATGGTTCAGCAATCTTTTTAATGTGGTTTTGCACAGTACGGTGAAATATTTTTCTAGCATTCGGTACGATCCTTTCATCGACTTCCACAAGGAGACTGCAGTGATTTTCTCTTCTGAAGTAAATCTTCTTCCTTGCTTTTTCTTGTTACTCTCCCGAATGTTGCATGCTAAAAAATTCCTTGTAACAGAATTTAAATTTCCAATGCCACGTTCTAAAAGTCGAGGTTGTTTTTTCTCAACGAACATTTTGTAAAATCCTGCAGGCGTTTTGCAGCCCTTATCACTTTGATACAAATTTCTCTTCAAAATTTTGTTACATACATGCAAGTATTTCACCTTGGTAGTTAATTTATTCAATTGGAATCTGCGGGTTTGTTCTAGAAATTCATATACAGTTATAGCTAACAAACTAATAAACAATATTTTATTTTTGTCTATATTACCTCGTTTCTTCGGAGTTGTACGTGCGAGAACATTACGTGGTACCAAATGACTGCTAATACTATACTAAATGTTTATGAAACAAACGGACGATATAATGATTAATTATATACTACCTGTGATACGCATACGTCGCTGGAAATTGTCATTGTATGTCAGCCATTATTGTTTTTAAACGCATCAGTCGCCAATATTAAAATTTTCACACTCTTTTACAACACCACATATAATTTGGAATGTTTTCCGCCATTACGATTTATAATTATAAAAAATTCAAGTTATAACCTATTCATTGCAATAGGTAAACAAACACGTGCGAGTGGTCCTACGGTTCTCTTTTCGATGGCATCATTCTTATTTGAAAATTTGTGATTTTTAAATAGTAATTACTGCTAATTGTTTAATTCAAAAAAGTGTTTTTTTTATATTATGCAATAAATTTAATGTATACATCGAATAAAAGTGAAATAAAAAAAATTTAAAATGTGTGCAAGTTTTTTGAATTAAGGCTTAGTTTGCTAAAAATTTGATGTTGAAAATAGGCTAGCTTAAATAGTAGGTTTGTTCCATCAAAAGTCCAGAACCGTTCAGAACTTTAGTGAGTTTGCGCAAAGCCATTTTACCGTTCCAACAAATCGGTCTAAGAATTCAAAACTTATAGTGCAATGTTCCAAGAACGAGTGAATTGGGTTCCGAACTGGTTCTGAACCGTTCTGAAAGTTCTAGGATTTTACAAGAATTTTTAATTCTGAATCAGTTATCGCGTTATCTAACCTCACTGTTTTTATTAAATTAGTAATGGAAGAAGACAGCGATTTTTCTGATTTGTTGGGATTTTCAAGCAAAAGTGATGATGCAGAATTCTGGAACGATATTTTTGAAATAAGACAAAACAATGAAAATTATCTACGGGTGATAGTGCCTCAATATAGTAATCAAGTTTTTTTAGAATAAATAAGAGTTAATAGAAATGTTATTGAACCATTAGCGGCAAATCTTGAAGCAAGTGAATACTATAGGTACTATTCTGGCCAAAATGGTAAAATTGACAACCGGTTCTAAGCCGTTCCAACACTAGTCAAATCGGTTCTAGAACTTTTTAAGTTCGCGCATGGATTCTGAACTTCTGCGAACTTTCTGTTGGAACAAACCTAGTTATTTAAGTACCAAAGGTGTTACTAGATGATTATGCACATCCAGCGACATCCTTCCCTCGGGCTGGAACATCGTCACCCTTCACATAATCATCGTCATAACACCCTTGGTCCATAAATAACTATTTTATAACAAAAATTGATTTTCAGCAGTTTGTAGTTTTATCTTTCACGTGGGGCATACAAAAATAATTACATTAATAAGTCCTTTCATAAAGGTTTGACGACTTGATTTGCTAATTTTAGACTGAAAATAATGGGTATGGAATCACCAGGACAATGAATGGTAAATTGT
>JAGJTL010000183.1:6622747-6638387 GCA_022063505.1 Calosoma granatense | reverse complement strand
CTAAAATTCCAAAATTCAAATTATTATCGAAACCAAAAGGGATATCAAAATCTTTTTTAAATAAAAATTGTAGAAAATAATATTCCGAAGAAAAAAATATTTTATTCATTTTTCTTCTATCTCTATTCAGTTTTGAGTTATAGATATTTATATGTTTACGGAAAGTATTGAAAGTATCATATCATGCTTTGAAAACAAAATATGAAATAAATACAAAGATTATTATCTTGTACTGTTAGATGTATCAATTTTAAAAAAATGCATGTGTATAAGAAAGTCGTGTCGTGACCACACCAGATTTTTGTATAATAGAGTCCGATTCAAAATAATAGAATCACGACAGATTGAAAGCATGATGATTTTGCAGTTATCCAAGCAGTATTATATCAGATGTCTTGTGAAATCAAAACATGCAATTTCAGAATAATTGTGATTATTTTTTCCAATACATTTTTAGGCAATAGTGTAAATAAAAATATTCATAATTAAGAACCGCATAATTCTGTGCTATTTAATATATCTAGTAAATTTGCTTTAAAATATGTACTACATTTTGATGCGTGGCCAGGAGGTAACGAAACAGCAATTAAATCGGTGCTATTCACGCCGCCCCTGTTAGTTTATAATGTTATTGAAAAGGTGGTATTATTGTATACCAGAATATTAAATATGTTATGTTGCTTTTGCTTGCAAAGCGTCTGTTTTCCACCTGCTTCTTTCACGAGAAAAACCATAGGCACATATTATATAAAATTATATTCAATACATATTTGTAATTTTTCTTTTAGACAATATAAACTTCAATCGGAAGAATACGATGAAGAACTAACATGTCTTGGGCTCTTTCGATCTGAAACTAAACTCTTGGCTGGTTCGTCCAATGGAAAAATGTTTTTATTTAACTGGAATGAGTTTGGTTTGCATAGCGATGAATTTCCTGGCCCTAAGACTGGAATCAACAGTATGATACCAATCACAGAAAATATAGTTGTAACTGCTTGTGAAGATGGCGTTCTGCGGGCCACACATCTCTTCCCACATCGCCATTTGGGCATCGTCGGTCAACATGATCTATCTGTAGAGTGTGTGGATATCTGCAGCGATGGAACGTTCATTGCTTCCAGTAGCCATAATAACGATATTAAATTCTGGAATATTCAATATTTTGAAGATTTTAACCAAATCACACACAAAGTCAAACACAATATGAAAAAAGATTTGCACAATAATTTGCCTTCATCAAAACAAAAAAATGCATCGGACTTCTTTGCTGGTATTAATTATTAATTTAAAAAGTTTTCTTGTAAATTACATATAATCATAAACTGATATTACCAAACAAATCTTATTCATTACCAATTATTAAGCAATCATTGTATATGTGTATAACAAATATTAATATACAGATGAACTGTCAAATAATTTAAGCACTATATAGCATGTTCCAAAAAAACCGAACATAGCATTTTACAGGTTATTTTTGAAATGCGCGAATATTTTTTTCCAGTGTATTTTAGAGAAAAAGTGCGTTAGAAATAGAAATTTAATAATGCATAATATGCCGATATAATTATTTCTAAAATGCTCTTATACATCGAGTAAATTAACTTTAAAATATCACATTTTCATATGTGACTACTCTGATATCGTATTATTCAAAATTGTCAGTATTTTTATTTTGTAGCCTACTAATCTGTGTCGGGTCTGAACAGAAAATCCTTTCGCAAAAATATTAATAACTTGCCCACCAATACTTTATGAGAACTCTACGATAGTTATAGTGGATTACTTTCGCAAACTGACGCTTGCAGTGTCCACTGGAATGCTTACGCATCCTGAGGATCTGAGGCTTACAGCGTTCTATTGCAATAAACTAAATATTAATAATACCCAGAGAAATAGCAGTACTAAAGTTAACTAGAATCTTCTGCAATAGAACTAGGAAATGCACAAAGAAATATAAACACTGACGTGCTCGAATCGAGAGTTTTTGATCACCTGTCAGAAATCATTATTATTAATGGGCATGGTGTAATATAAAATGATCATTTATTCATTCTCTGTTTAATTAATGAAAATAAATTATAACTCTGCTCTTGATACTAAAATAATTCCTTTCAAGGTATATTATTCATTTTACTAGTAATTATTAGGTGCTTTTACAGTAACATTATCAATTTCAATGCACAATTCGATATGTGCTGTACTCATTGCGAAGTATGACTCATTTGAACAAGTACTGTATTCAATTGTCAACGAAGGAAAAATTTACATTGATGTTTGTCAACTATGAATATGAGATAGACAGAAACTTATGAAAACGGGTTTCAAGATCGATTCGATAGTGAAGAGTCCAAATTTTTCGTGGAAATAAATTGTTAACTCGTAAGTGGTATCCGGCGTGTGAAGAGCACACGAACATTAACTGAGTTGCTAGCCGCTAGACGGGACGTAGTGTAAAGTAAGATGTAGAATATGCTGAACCACAAAGAATGTACGTTTATTAGTAAATAAAGACAATACAAATAACAGTAAGAACCAAGACACACTGGTCAAACAGTATTGTAACATGCATGCCAGACATAAGCTGTATTCTTTTTACAGCTCGGCTCACTTCAATAAGAGCTGAGTTGAATGTGTGTAAAAAGAACAGATTTGACTCAGTTAGTTGGTTAATCAAATCATTGCACGTTATTCTATACATTTTTCTTCTTTCTAGGATGGTTTAATTCATCACTGTGCACTTCTACACTATTAATACCGTCGTATTATTAAATTGTCAAGTTCTTTTTTCGTCTGAAATAAATTACATTTTTATTGCATGTATTTATTTATAAAAAGTATGTTTTACAAAACTATTTCGTTTGCTACGTTTTAATTGATAATTATGATAGTAGCATCGTCTGTATATTCGAAGTTATCCATTTTTAACAAAAAGAACTCCACAATAACCTCTTTACGTCAAAGCTTCCCGCGCACAAATACGGATCAGCTCTTTTAGCATTTATTTTGCTGGTAGTGCATCATCGGAAAGGGGGTGTGTCTCAGCAGCTTAGATATAACTGAGCTAAACTGAGCGCTCAGGTAAAAAGAAAACAACTATATTTATATAGCAACCGGCCAACAAAATGTTTTTGATATTACAAGGAGGATAGGGCAGGGTATGGTAGTATAAAACCACCCATATAATGTCATTTGAGTAGGGGAGAGTATGATATTCATGGTGAGAAGCGTGAAGTAGGGTAAGGTAGCGTAGTATAAAGTCATCTACAGAATGTCACGAGGACAGGGTAGTGTATGATATTCTCTTCGTCCCTATGAGTTACTAATTTATTTCTGCGGAAAAGTTCCACTAGATTTTGTCTCAACGCCACCGAATCGTTCTAGAAACTCATTTTCACAAGCATAAGATTATTTGTAACAATATTCCTGTATTATTAAATTCTAATAAAGAGAAACCATATGAATGTTTTCTTTCTTGCACTGATATGTTCATTCAAATCACATTTCCTCTTCGCTACATTATGTATACTTGATAACAATGCTTGCAACCAAATTTTTCATAGGTTATGTAGGTATCATTCAGGGTTGCTTGATTAATCGCACCTTACACTTCTGTTTTATACAATTCGTTCACATTTTTCTTAAGAGCATAATTTATGACCTATCAGAAACGAAAAAATGAAATATTATATATTTCCACATCGATACACGTATTGGATATGACCTGTCAATGAATATACACAAAAATACAGTATTAAAAACACGAAAATGTTAATTTCAATGCCATACATACCTGATAGAATGTTCAAAATAACGTAAAAAATTTTTTCCAAGCAAAAATTCAGATTTAAATTTTTCAATAAATACTATATATTCAGTCATATAGCAAAATGCTTTGAGTGCTTTCAACCAGGGAATATTCCTTGCTTTCAACAATCCCTTTAATGGCCTTGTGACGTCATCTTTAACTGGCCCGAAGTGTCTCTTACGGTCCAAATCTAACTTGTTAGATTTGCCTTTTCTCTCAGGGTCCAAGTACCAGTTGTTCCAAAGTACGCTACTCCATTATACGCTTGTATCAATAGATCCAAATCTCTCTAGTTCCAAACACCTCCCACCACTTTGCATCGTTGTATCACCTGTTCCAAATCTCTGTAGATCCGAGCGTGTTTACTTAGCGACCCCAAATTTTTAACAAATCATGTTTTGTTTGTGGTGGGAGAACGTTTAGCTGCGTGTTAGCTATGTGTTAGTGCGATAGTGCGTTAATATAATATTCTATAGTATCACAATGAATATCAGATTATTTTTTAAAAAGAGAATGTGTATTTTGTGAGTTAATATTTTTTTATTATAAATACATTTCAAAATTTTCCCCCTCTCCCTAGTCAAATTTCTGCGGTCTGAAGGTTCAATTATATATAAAAAAAATTATTCTGTTA
Source organism: Calosoma granatense (assembly GCA_022063505.1). Classification (NCBI taxonomy): domain Eukaryota; kingdom Metazoa; phylum Arthropoda; class Insecta; order Coleoptera; family Carabidae; genus Calosoma; species Calosoma granatense. The sequence continues at coordinate 6,633,942 of JAGJTL010000183.1, read as the reverse complement.
CACACGGCATCGTAATAAATATATTTTTACACAAATAGTAACATTGTGGATTATGGCAAAATGCAAATGTGTGCCATTCGATAGTTTCTGACGTCATTTGTTTTTAACTGGTCTATTCCAGCAATCTTATCAGATTTATTTATTATTTGAAAATTTTCAAAGCGTTCGATTTATCGCTTGTTTTTACTTACATTCTTGTACATAAAAAACTGCTTTTTATTATTGAAAGTGATAACATTAAAATGTGATAGTTGTGATTCGTGATCTGTGTGCATTATTATACATTAAATTTACCAGATCAGGTTATCGTAAATTGTTAATCCTTTTTTTTATTCCTTTCAGGATGAGGCTCCCTTACCCGTGTTATGTATATACATAATTAATGTAATTTTTCAAAAATAAAAATACAGAAAAAATTGTCATCATTTTCTGCACATGCAGGAAAATTTTGAAAAAAATTGATTGGAAAATAAAGGAGAAAAAAAATAAAAACCGGAAAAAAATTGGAAAATATTTTTTTTCTCAAGGCCTAAAAGAATTTTTGAAAAATAAAAAATACTAGGCACATCTAGACAATAATATGTATCTGTAAAAAAAAATTCATCAAAATCGGTTGGATAGTCTAGGAGGAGATAGTGGAACAAAAGATCTCGTACGACCGAGTGAGCGAGCGACATACATACGGTCACATGTTATAATAGTCATTTCGTGATCTAAGGGGTCTATCCAGGATTTCTACGCAAAAATTTTTGAAATCGGACGATGTTACAGACATTGTACGGAACACTATAGCTCTTTGACAGGAGGTCGATGAGCTAAAAATATTTAAAATGAGTTGTTGACGTTACTCTGAACAAAAGAAAATCAAGGTATAGCCGACTAAGCTTTACTTTTGTTAACAAAAGAAAATAGATGATTTTTCATATAATTACATATTTTACCTTTATAATTTTATTTTTAGTCAACTATTTAGGATTATGAATTTTAAAAGTATATTTCAATAAATATTAGTTTCTTGTAATTTATCCAGACTTGAATATTCGTCGATGAGCTACAGGCATGAGTGCCTGTACCGAATCTAGTTTATAAATTGCAAATGTATGGTGGAAAATTTTTGCTTAGTCGACAAAGTTGGAGCAATGGTTATCGGGGAAATCTAATTTGCTTTCATAAACAAAAAAATTAAATATTTAAAAAAGTTGTAAGTTATAATTAATTATACTGTAGTATAAATAAATTTTTGTGTATACATTTAATTAGTTTTATTAATTTCATCTAAAATGTTTTTCATTAGTATTAAGTAAGTAGGAAGACGAATATAAATCTTGTGAAAATATATTGAATTATTAAGGAAATATGTACATTATAAATAATTTTAATTTTTTTTATTATCATCATCTGTTTTGTTTCTGAGGTTAAATATATTATTAAATAATTCACTTTTAAATTTTAAATCAAAATGAAATGTACCCAATTTGTCCTGTGTAGGCAATTGACAATAAAAGAGAAAATGATGCCCTATAAATATAATAAAGATACAAATTTCTCCTGAACAGGTAATAAACAACAAAAGGTAAAATGATTTTGCTCTGTAAATCTTTATTATAACAGATATTTTATTATTTAGAATTCAGCAAAGCTTCATGAGATGATTGTTTGCTACTACAATTAGGGTCTGTCCTAAACAGACACATATAGTAGTCTGATTTTATTACGATTCATTAAACATAAACTTAGTAACGACATTTTATTGATGTATCTAATAATTTTTGCTCGCACTAGTCAGTTTTACATGTTACCAAGAAAGTGTCCCACCCATTTTCGTGATGGATCATTTTCAGATATTTTATTATGATTACTCGATAAATGTTCTTCTAATTTGGGTCTTCGATCGAATCCGGCTCCACACACTTGACACCTATAAGATCGTTTGGACAGTTCTGAAGGAACAGCTTCATGTAATCTTTGATGTGCAGCTAGATTATATCGCTCTGCAAATCTTTTACCACACTGTACACAAGCGTATGGACGTTCACCAGTATGCACACGCATATGCCGTTTTAAATGAGATCCAGATAAAAGGGCTAATCCACAGATTGTACATTTATAGGATTTTTGTCCCGTATGAGCTAACGTATGCATATTGAAAGAAGTATGATGGACGAACCGTTTGCCACACAGATCGCACTGAAAAATTATATGTATATGTTACGGTCACTATTCGAAATTCGTGCAAACTAGTTTTGTTTATTAAAACTAATTTTACTCAATAACTTAAATAAAAGTGATTGTTAATAATTGAAATTCATTTTTACAAAAATAAGAGCTGTAATTGTCTATAATTTATTGTTTCTGCAACATGCAGAAGTCGATATTTTATTAAGACGGAAAACATTATTGCTAATATATTTTTCGTAATACCTGAATCAACTTGAACAGCGAATTAATTTTGTTTAAACTACATTTTTGATTTTAATTGTAACATAAAATAAGCAATCATTATACCTGATAAGGTGCTTCTCCCGTATGTATAGGTAAGTGCCGTTGTAAGGCTCCTTTTTGCGTAAAAGATTTTTGACAATACTTGCATGAAAAAGGATTAATACCATTATGCATTCCAACATGTATATTCAAAGCAGTTTTATGTTTGTATGCCTGACCGCATACTTCACAAATATATGGACGAAGATTGCTATGTGATGCCACATGACTGCGTAGTTCGCTTGTTGTGCGCCACATTTTTGGACATTGGGGACATGCGTACTTCAGGGGCTTAACTACAGTATCGATTTTATTCTTTGATTTTATTTTCTTTATATTATTGATGCCTTTCGAACTAGTACTGCTACTATCATCGTCTGGCTCATGATCTAATTCACTTTTTGAGAACTCTTTAATAACTACGTCACATTCCACTTTAACAGATTTTCCTATATGTATGGAATTATTAGCAACAACAGATGAAGGTGTTTCATTTTGATGTTTTCGTTGTACATGTAAAAGCATTCCATGTTTTGTTACAAATTTTTTTTGGCAGAACTGACATATATATGACTTTTTTTGTTTGCTTATCTTAGCCATATGTTCTTTCTTTGTTTGGGTGATTATTGCTTCTGTTGGTAAATTTTCATTATTCTCCCGCTTAATCGATTCTAGCGATAAAATATCCATACGTACTTCGTTAAAATGTGTATTATCTGATTTAAAATAATCGTCAGTTTGACACACAGCATCCTTTGTTAAACTACCATATTCATTTAAAATCCATCTCTGAAAAATTGTTTTTTTAAGAGTTGTGTAAGCTGATTCTGTAAAATCCAATTCTTCAAAAATATTACAACATTCTTTGCAAATATATCTTGAATGTGATTTATTTAAATCGCAATTTAATGTTTTTTTAATAAAATTGATCAATAAAGTTTTACTGTGAGTTGTAAAAGTATAATAAATTTCAATTTTTGAACCTTCTGTCACTATATCATTACAAAGAACGCAATTCATATTCATTTAATTACATATATCTAAATACAAAAATAAAATTGTATTAATTTGTGGTTATGTGTAATATCACTGTTAGATTGACATTTCAATTGCATAGCCACTCGAAGATAGTATTTGACGGCAAAAATCCCTATATATGGCGGCAATTTGAAATATAGGTAGGTTAGTCTAGTAGTACGTAACTATGAGTTGTGATAAGGTACATTTAGGATTTTAATAACATGAATCTGCTTAACAAACAACAATCATGATAGTAATCATTAGCTACATAATCTACACTTAACATAGGAAGCCAAAGAAAAAGTTGTTAAGGTTGACAAGCCAGCAGGAAAACGTCCCGCGACATTAAATTCCCAAACATATAATGCCCTAACTTCTCAATGAAATAATAATTGCCCGTTTATGCATATTTAATGCAATAAAAATTGATAAAACACATATGTTATGTGATATATTGTGCAAAAACTATAGTAATAACACCAATAAAGGCATATTGCATGAATAGGATGACAATTAAACATTAATGATTCATAAAAAACACTCTCTATTATTAAACATTAATCAACTATTACAGTAAACAACTAAAACTTGTTATAAAGGATATACCTTCATAAATTAATGTTTCGTATCATTATGTTCAATTCGAATATGTATATTGCCCAAAAAAATTTTATATAGCACAAAAATATATGTCATATTCATTAAATCTACATATGATTATCAATCAGCAATGAAATATACAAATTTTATATTATACAATTTGACTGGTATCATTAATGTTCGCCCTTAAAACATGTGCTGTTTAATATATTTATATTTTGAAATTGACCTCTCATTTAAGATGGTCTACTTTCTGTTTGGTCCGGCCTGTGAATAATGCCAACATTGAGAAATGAAATGACAAGAAAACTTCACTTTGGTGTCACATATTACTTATGAAATTAACAAATACATGATCGTCTAAACAATCTGATATATTTAATACTTATATTATTGCTATTTTTCCAATGAACATTGACAATTTTTTATGAATACCAAATATTAGTGAATTTCTTAAATATACTTGGTATTTTGGTACGAAATTTAAACATTACCACTCACGCATTAAACAATGTATGGGTTTATTTTTATAAAATTGAATGTTATTATGTTCTAATATGATAAATATCAACACGTAATGATATACACAGTTAATAAAATAACACTTTTTTTTATTCATTCACGGTTTTTTCTTCGTATATGAAATGTAGCAGGAAAAGGGCATATAATATTGTTATATTTGCCAATATATGTGTATATGTTATGATAAAAATACTTAATACACATTCTTAAGACGTACATATTATGTGAGATAGTTATCTCACAGGTTAAAATGTGTTTTAATATTTACTATATTCCTTACAATTACAATAACAAAAAATCTCGTGTGGTCACCACACGACTCTTTTGCATATCTATAACAGAACTCAGTTTTAGTACTATGAAATTTTTAATTGACTCACATGTTCGAAAAAGTAATTTATTTCATATTTTTATGTTTTCAAAGCATGTTATGATACTTTTAATACTTTCCGTGAACATATAAATATCTAGAACTCAAAACTGACTAGAGATAGAAGAAGTATTGATAGAATATTTTTTCTTCAGAATATTATTTTTTACAATTTCTATTTGAAAATTTTTTCTATATTTCTTTTGTTTTTAAAATAATTCGAATTTTTTAATTTTCTGGATGGCTTAACATAAATACGGCCATGTGTGTATATAAGTATGGCCATATGTTCAATATCTCAAAAACGTTAGAGATAGTGATGAAACTTCACAATTTTTTTTTGATTATGCGAAGAGCTGATTATTTTGGGTATAACTGTAAAACCGGAAGAGAATGTTACTAAACACAAAATGAAGGTATATTCTTTATAATTTATTAATGTTGAACAGAGAGTGTTTTTATGACTTATTAATGTTTAATTTCCATCCTATTCATGTGATGTGCCTTTAATTGGTGTTATCACAATAGTTTTTGCACAATATATCATATAACATATTTGTTTTATCAATATGTATTGTGTTAATATGCACAAACGGGCAATATACACCGCAAATGAGAAGCTCGGAGCTCGGCCTTAAAAATTTTGGGAATCGAGTGTTGCGGGACGTCATTCTGCTGACTTATCAACCTTAACCAATAATTCAGTTAATATTTCATTTTATACATATGTCTGAAGTCGTGGTAAATGTCGATTCCGACTCGGATTCAAGGCCTGCTACAAGAAATGCCACGAGGGAAAATGGACCTGAAAAAATAAATGGAACTGTTGGAGCACTCAAGAAATTGACATTGAACACAAACAAATTTATGGAGAATTTTAATCCAGAAACAAGTGCAAGGGAGCGTAGGAAACTGAACAGAAAATTAAATGCTTCAGGATCTAAAAAGACTACTGGAGCATTATATGATGAAAATGGAATTCACATTGCAACAGAAATTGATTTGTGCGATTGCTTGGATAGATCGTGCCCTGGTTGTTTTCTTTCTTGTCCGAAATGTGGTTCCACCAAATGCGGCCAAGAGTGTAGAGTAAATAGAAAATATATTTATGAACAAGTTGATTACGAAGGATGTAATATAATTGTTAAAAATCCACTTTCCAAATCATAAATTCCTTAAAACACAAGAAAAATTATAATATGTAAAATTTGGCTTAAAGAATAAAAACGAATCTTTGATATTTTGTGACCTTTTATTTAACATTCTGAAGAAAAAAATATTTTGTTCCAAATACGAAAAATATAAAGATGACATTATTTTTTAAAATAAAGAACCTTAGATATATCTGCAATACACAAGTCATTCACCATTGGAACCCTATATTTCACTGCATTTTCATTATTTTTTAAAAACTCGTCAGCAAAACATGTTTCTTTTGTCTTACAACAGCATGTATATGTCGAAACATAATTTCCAGTATTTCTTTTTTCTTCAGAAACAATTTTGCGTTTCTTGGAGTATTCTTTAATAGTACGAACATCGTTAATATTAGGTGTAAGACACAGATTTAAACTGGGATATATAACAAAAACAAAAACAGCTAGAAATGTTAATAAAAATATTGGAATAACTACTGCCCAATATCTTTGAGGTAAATATGTAATATTTATCGCTGCAAACCACGATTCCGGTATAACTGTCCATATTACATATAAAATGAAAAATGTTTTTGAACACAAAAATAACACATATCCATACACAGATCGACTAGGAGTTGGTGCTGGTGTATGTTCAGGCATACTTATTTGATTAACTGCTTAATTAATAATGTGAATAAGCTTCACTAACAGGTGAACCGGCAACTTCAAATGTTTGTAATATTAATTTCATATTTTCAAAGAAACAATTCACTCCAACACGTACATGTCTTGCTGATTCGCCAGTAAACTTTCTGTAATTACAACTTATTTTAATAAACATATTTATAATTAGTTTCTAATGTTAATACCCTGTTAGAATATTATCTTCCACAGATAATTCTTTTTTCACCGTACTTCTTTTTGGTTCTGCATCAACTCGAAGCACATCATACGAAATCTGAGCTAAACGATTCGACGAAAATGGTATATTAATAATACTGCACAGTTATTGAAGGCTAATATTTGCATTTTTATCTAAGCATACATAATATTTAAATGTTAGGTTAAACTTATATTAGTATAAAAAAGGATACATTTCTTCTGTATTGCTCTCCATATTATACCAGATTTTGAAATGTATACAGCATTCATTTGCTGTAACTATAAAGAAGGAACCAGAAGGAACTATAAAATTAAAGAAAATGCAACAAGATTAGTGATAAACCATCGACAAGACATATCTATAGCCCGAAAAATAAAAAACCCTAAAAACCACTAAAAATTTTGGAATGTAAGGTCCACGTGGTTTGTGTAATTATATACGGTATAATACGGCCAACAGTGCTTTAGGACATTTATTTAAGGGCTCGTTTATAATGAATTTATGGCATTTATTTTATTTATTTACAAAATATAAAATGTACAGAAATCTAATTGCTGGGGTAAACCTGGTTTATGATGGGTTCATTATTAGGCTTAATTAGTAAATATTATAAATATACAAAAATAAATAAATGTAGTGTATTATATTAGTTTTATTATCACTATTGGAATACTAATTGGTTATATATGTTACAATTCAGTATTTAATATTTTTGATAAATGCTATTATGACACATTTAAATAGATCTATTTATAGTCTCCTATATATTGTGGTTTACTGACTATCTTATCTATGACCTTGAGCATTTACAAGTTGTGACATCTAAAATGAGGGTTGTAGTATGTTCAAATAGTTATATTAGAAATTTGTTATAACAGGAAATGTAGTAAATAAATAATTAAAAATGGTTTGTTACGAAGGAAAGATTTCCTTGTGGTGCTTTCTGTCATCGGCTAGTTTTATATGTTTACTTTTCTTACCAAATGTCACTTATGATATGGTGCCAAAACTGTGGGGGGCAATATTTTGGGGGCCCTTATTGTATTTTATATTTATTAATATAGTACTGAAATTTATTTTTAAAAATATTGCTTATCAAGTGAGTATACTGTTATTAAGACGCAATCTAATTACTATATACTTCATTACATTTTAGATCGCAATACGGGCTGCATTCCTCGGATTTATATTCGCTTTAGGCGTATATGTATGGTTTTTAGGATCAAGTAGTGTTTGTGTATTTGGTATATATATGACTGTGATGGCTACTTTTCATTATAGCGAATATTTCACTATAGCTTTGGCCAATCCAAATTCTCTTTCAATTGATTCATTTGTGATAAATCATAGTCCACAATATACAGTAGCTGCAATAACATCATGGTTTGAATTTGCCTTGGAGTGCTACTTTTGGCCAAGTAAGATAACTTACATATAAGTAGAATTATTTAAAAAAATATTTGTTCAACAGACATGAAAACATACAATTTCATCTCATCTCTGGGATTAGCTATATGTGTAATAGGTGAACTTATGAGAAAAGGTGCTATGCTAACAGCAAGTTCAAATTTTAATCATTTAGTAAGTAAAACATCTTTTATTTTGAACATTTAACAATTCTAAATAAATAGATTTCCGTTTTATTTCATCTAGGTACAAAGTGTGAAAGCAGAAAGCCACGTCTTAGTTACTGATGGCATTTACAGATTTTGCAGACATCCTAGTTATGTAGGATGGTTTTATTGGGCAATAGGCACGCAAGTAAGATTCTATACTAGGCATTTACGTTGTTATTTCTGTACGGCTTTCAGCTAATATATTCAGTGAGTGATTATTTTTATGAATTTCATTTGTTTATGTATTTTCAGATAATTTTAATAAATCCATTCTGCATCATCGCATATACCTTAGTGAGCTGGTTATTTTTTCGAGATCGTGTGGTTATTGAAGAAATAACTTTATTGAACTTTTTCGGTCAGCAATATTGTGATTACCAACAAAAAGTCCCAACTGGTTTACCGTTTATTCATGGTTATAAAATAGAACCATAACAGTTACTAATTTTTAGAGATAAAATCTGTATAGATATGACTTAATAATTCTTTTATTTATATTTGTAAACATAATTTGCTTATATTTGCAGAACGCATGTATTAAAACAAATATATTTAAATAGTATTTATTATATTGACATAATATACTTAATAATGTACATTTAATTTTACTTTTTGCTAAGCATACATTCGCAATAAAATTAGATTTTTAAAATGTATAATAAATAATTAATTAAAATTGCGCTTCTGATAAACATTAAATAGTCATTTAATAGAGTCAAATTCAACTGTAATTAATCGATAAATTTTTGTAAATATCAAATCAATTTAGTGTTGGCGCGCGCGTTGTGGCGGTTAGCCTATTTGAATATAGATCCAATCAGATCGCCGTAAATGAACGTCAAATAAATAAATGATAAAGAAGAATGTCAAATATGGTATGGTATAGACATTTAATAAACATAGTTTCTTATGTGCAAAATGTAATATTTCTAGCTGTCAGTGTTTTTTTTTTGTGTGAAATCTCCATTATTCACTTATAAACATGGCGGCGAGTTATTCAATTTTTTAGAGCATTGTCCCTAATTAGCCATAGATACTCATGATCCAAGTTACTGATACATACATAATTTTTCTTATCGTTGTACGAATACATGCAACGATTTATTTTTATTGAAGTTATTTTAACATATTTCAGTACAGCATTTATATAAAATGTACTTAATCGTTTTAATTGTTTTTACGGTACTTACAAGTCTCGTTAATTCAGATTGTTGTGCAACAAATAGAGATTTAAACTGTAAAAATGAAGATGATAAAATGCACATGTATTCAAAAGACGTGAATATCAAATTATTGAAAAATGACCAAATTATTCCTGATGGTACTATGAAGAATACTGATTACACCGATATGGTATTTATTGCTGAATCCACTTTTGAAATGGGAACAAATAAACCAGTCTTTACATCCGATTTTGAAGGTCCTGTTAGGAATGTTACTTTAAAATCATTTTATTTAGATAAATACGAAGTGTCGAATAAAAAATTTGCTGAATTTATTAATAATACGGGTTATAAAACTGAAGCAGAAATATTTGGTGATAGTTTCGTATTTGAGAAGTTAGTCAATGATGAGGGAAAAGAAAAATACAAGGACTTTCGAGCTGTGTCTGCCCCATGGTGGATAAAAATGGAAGGGGTGAATTGGATGAAACCAGAAGGACCAAAATCAGATATAAAATGTAACATGAAGTATGGAATTTATTATATTGATTGACGGTGATATTGTTATAGCTCGGATGAATCATCCTGTGGTCCATGTTTCATGGAACGATGCCGTAAAGTACTGTGAATATTTAAACAAACGTCTTCCAACTGAAGCAGAATGGGAAATGGCTTGTAGAGGTGGACTGAAACAAAAATTGTATCCGTGGGGAAATAAACTTATGCCAAAAGATCAACACTGGTATTATATGAAAAGATAGTAATGAAATAAAATAAAGTATATTTTGTAATAGGGCAAATATTTGGCAAGGAGAGTTTCCTGTGTCTAATACACAAGACGATGGATATCTGTCAACTTGTCCTGTAGACCAATTTCCACAAAATAAATTTGGTTTACATAATATGGCTGGTAATGTTTGGGAATGGACTCAGGATATGTGGTTAAAGAATCCGGTATAATATAATAAGTAATATTAACTGTATAAGCACATAATACTAATAATGATACTGGTTTTAGGATGAACGTGTTAAGAAAGGTGGTTCTTATTTGTGCCATGAGAGCTATTGTTGGCGATATCGTTGTGCAGCTAGATCTCAGAATACAAAAGATAGTTCTGCAGGCAATTTAGGATTCCGCTGTGCTGGTGATTCATAAAATACAACTGAAAAATTCTCTGCCTACAATTTTGAAATTTTATTACAGTCTAGAGTTAGTATTTTGTCTGTAAAGGATTATATTTTTCAAATATTGTTAGTTAAATAATTGTACTTAAAAAGAATCATTCCTGCCTACGAGGTCTTCCATTTTCGTTGGAAAATACAGTGTAATAAAATTTGTATCAATGAAAAAACATTTACATATAATATATTCCGTTTAATTAAAAACTTATACAGGACTGG
>JAGJTL010000183.1:6506999-6547565 GCA_022063505.1 Calosoma granatense | reverse complement strand
CTATTAATTTTTAAAAAAATTTTAAAATATAATCCTTAATTAGTACATATAGTAAAAACAGACACTTTTCACCAACACAAAATTGAGCGTACACCACTAATTTTCGCACGATAAATGTCGATCCATGTTAATTTTCTATTGAAACAGGCGAATCTTTATCAAGACGTGCATTTTTATTGGTATCCAATTATTGTGTGAAATTGTGCATTGACAAATAAAAGAAAACAAACCGATATTTCTACGCGAAAACTTATTGTGAAACTGGGTTGTGAAGGATAATTTTTGCGTGAAATAGGATAAATAGTAGGCAGAGCTCATTCCATAGTGCAGAAAATTATAAATAATCATAAATATGAAGGTACTTTAAAAATTAGAACAGGAAGTTGGAGAAAAAAATATTAACTCTAAATGATGAACGATTTATCGTAAGGCAAATTAAGATTAATCCGAAACAAAGTGCCCCAAAATTGTGATCTGAAATTTCGTCAAAGATTAATAAACAAATATCAACCAAAACCATTCGTTGTGTTTTACGAAATAATGGGTATAATGGTCACATAGCGAGAAAGAAACCATACATTTTAAAAGTAAATAGATTACGCTTAAAATTCGAGAAATAGTACATTAATTGCGAATGGAAATTTTTGAAATTATGTTGTATTTTCGGATGAGTCAAAATTTAATGTATTCGGATATGACGGTAGACAAATTGATTGAAAAAAAAAACTAAAAACGGAGCTAAACAAAAATAATGTGTGTCTTACAGTTAAACACGGCGAAGGTTCTATAGTGCGAGTATGTATGGCTGGCAGTGGTATCGGAAATTTAGAATTTATAGATACTACTATGGATAAAATGAAATATCTGAATATAAAAAAAAATAATAATTTACAGTCATCAGCAGAGAAACTTAGAATGGCGCCAGTATATTATTTCCAACAAGATAACGATTCAAAACATACTGCGAATGTAGTTAAAGCATGGTTATTGTAAAATACACCAAAATTCCTGAGATCTCCTCCACAATCACCAGATCTCAATCCAATTTAGAATTTGTGGGCAGAACTTAAGTTTCAAATGAAAAATTATCATTCTTTGAATACGAATGATTGTGAAACGAAAATTAAAGATGTTTGGGAAAACTGATGCATCTATAACCAAGAAATTAATAGAATCCATGCCATGTCGTCTTCAAGCAGTTATAGATGCCAAAGAATATGCCAACAAATATTAATTGGGTTTTAATATGTTAACTTTCATTTTTGTTTTGTACTGTACGCTCAATTTTGTGTTGGTGAAAAGTGTCTTTTTTAATATATGTGCTAATTAAGGAATATGTTTTTAAAAAAATGTTTAAAATTAATAGTTATAATTCATATAAACATCTGTAGTAAACGTATATACTTGGTTATATAATAATAGGTTGATTAATGTCTATACAATATAAAGAAATATATTGAATTAGCAAGTGTACGCTCAATTTTGGAGTAACTGTAGATGATATGAAAAATTATAGACCAATAACTAAACTTTCCCTATTTCCCAAAATATTTGAATCTTATAGTAAAAAAAATCACTTTGATTTACAAATATTTATAATCCCTGAACAGCATGGGTTTGCAAAAAATAAATCTCAATTTGTTGTTGCTAATGGTCACAAATCTAGAAAAATTATAGTGACTTCAGGTGTCCCCCAAGGTTCACACCTGGGGCCAATATTATTCAACATGTTTATAAATTCAATATTAGAATATTTTAAATACTCAGGATTTCAGTTGTTTACATATGAATGAAAACTTTATAAATGTATTAATTCACTACAAGATTATTTAGAATTACAGGAAGATATGGACAGATTAAATAATTTTATTACTGTATTTCCACCGACTTAAATCTAAATACATATTAACAAACGTTACCTTGTTCGTTTTAGTAGGAATAGGAAACTCATTCATTACAACTATCACATTAACGGGAGGTAAAACATACTATAAGGGATCTTGGTATAATATAAGACTAAAAGTTAATGTTTAACACACATATAGATGAAATAGTAAAGAAAACGTATAAATTGTTGGGATTTATATTACGTGCCTGAAAATCATTTACATCAATCGAAATATTAATAATATTGTAGTCCTTAGTTAGGAGTCAACTAGAATTTATCACTCCAATATGGAACCCGCACTGTGCTAAATACGTAACTGGAATTCCAAATAAATGTATTTACATTATTTCAAAAAAATTTAATTGAACTTTAATAGAATGCAATAAATTTAATATTAGTCCTCTAGTAAAGAGAAGATTAATTAGCGATATGAAGGTAATTTATAACATTCATCACTTCAAAGTGAATGTCCCACAAAAAATTACGAGAGCTTACTCTCAAAATAATCATAAATTTGCAATATGAAATAGAATAATGAGTAATTACCGTAATAGCAGTGAATGCCAAGATGTATTTAGTTTAAGTTTCCACAAATATAAAAATTATATGTTACGATACTTACAATAAGTTATAATATTATTTTTGTTTCGTAATTTATTATTTTCCTATTTTTCAAAATGTTAGTTTAAAATATTATAAGAATAACTGTAATTTTAAGGGGTAGAATGGAAAATGTATATCTTATGCAAAATTAGCATAATTATATAATAATGTTTTATAATTTATAATATTGTACTTGTGTTCATGTTGTTCAAAGCTTGAGAACCTTTGGAGGTTAAAAACGGTTGGTTCTCTTAATAAATAAATAATTAAATTAATCTGATTCTAACAAAAAACTTTTTGCTTGTATGATTTTGGGATTTATTATATTAATAGATTAGACTGTTAATGGGTAAAATAACTAACACTGAATGTAAATTCAGAATGTTGTAGATATCCTAGTCTATATCAGATGGCGAGTCGGAATTCGTATCTCGGGTGTGGCATACATTATACATTACATATGGGGTTCACTTCAACACTTTCACTGTTCCTTACGGTATATGAATGTAAATTTTTCAGAAAACTACAAACTACCACCACTACCATGCATTTTTCATTACGCCGTAATTTTTATCGTTCATTTGGGGCCAATAATAGCACACATTTTTCCACATTCATTCGCATGATGTAATGACATTTGACAATGACAACAGGTAAAAGTTGGCTCGTTACAAAAAGCAAAACACTGCCCATAATAAATTTGTACTATATTGAATGTTTATCTACTGGAATTCAATGCAGGTTATGTCATGAACACTAATCGTGCACAGCGTTAGTTCCTGCACATAAGCGCTGAATTCTGAGTATATAAACCGATCAGAATGAATGATCTGTTTCATTACTATTCTTTATTCTGAGAAATACGTTCAGGTAATTTATATTTGTTAATTCTAATATTTACATAATAAGTAAGATAAAAGATACTACAGTATTGTGGGCACTAAGATTTTTGCAATAATTTAAGATAGACATAATATTTCACAGAAATTAAATATAATCTTGTGCAGACCTTTTTTTAAATCTATCTATTTTCTATGCACATCTTCATCTTTTGATTTCTTGCGGTCTGTGAGTTAAGGGTTTTATACGCTATATCTAATTTTCTATTTATAAATATAATATGGCTAATCATTATGAGTCCTATGTAATATCAAATCGTCCAATAAAATGAGTGATAAGGAAATTAAACGGTATAAAACTTTTCTCGGACAAATTACAGTGCATGTTAATATGAATATTAAAATTGAATTACATATTTCGAAAACGAATTCTAAACTGAAAAACAATTTCCATATTTCAATTTTTCAACCTTGTGGTTTGTTTGAAAAATTATTGAATAACATAAAACTGATAATGAATTATACATTTACTCTACGAAAGTTCAATGACTTGAAAATAGTCTGCAAGGCCGCGTTGCATGAGACAGGTCAGTACCGACCGGCGTTGCTATGACTACCCGATATAGTTTTTTGTACAATCTAGCATAAGTCAGGTCTGTCATTTAGCTTTATTTTCTGTCTTTTGTACACCGAAGTCAACCAGATTATGCAATCCATGCTGCTAATATGGCTGGCGTGTAACGAAACTAGAACAGTTATAAATGTGTAAGCCAGCAACGCCTCGGAATATTTTTATTCGGGAAATAGAAATAATGAAAGTTGTTTTTATCTATTAAATTTCGAATTTTTCTCGTTTATAAATACGATATTGTTGATCAGTTATGTAAAAGCTTGATTTATATCTGTCTATATAAAGACTTGTTAATACCGTTATTGTTTAATAATGTTCTTTGTTGTCAATTTTACATTATAGTTGACATGTTCAAAAAGTACGTTTGTTTGCTTACTGGCTCATACATATAATGGTTTGATTTTACTTGTATCGGTAAAGCATAAAACACTTTCACTGAAAGCATTCCTTCTTCTTTGCAATAATACGCTAGATTTACATCTTGCTCGTTCCTCGTCGTTGCAATAGTATTGTAATTGTACACTTTCATATAGAACAAAAGCAAGACACAAAGAACGTTTTGTTATTATATAGGCACGTACATATGAGTTCATGACATGAACTATATTTTTAATTTGTATATATTATTATGCGCTTTCATTACGAAAATGACATCTACATAACATATTAAAGATACAACTGAAATTGTAATAAATAATATACACTCGTTACAATTAAATTATTTACTAAAACACTTAAACTAATGTAACAAAAACTTTAACAAAGTATTATAATGCAAAGGTATCAATAATTAAGCTATTGATTAATAATAAATAATAGTAATAATTTAATATTTTCCATTGCTTGTTCACTTAATTTGCATCAAATTAACAGCTAAATTAAATTATTTACTAAAACACTTAAAACTAATGTAACAAAAACTTTAACAAAGTATTATAATGCAAATGTATCAATAATTAAGCTATTGATTAATAATAAATAATAGTAATAATTTAATATTTTCCATTGCTTGCTCACTTAATTTGCATCAAATTAACAGCTATATATTCATTTATAATATTATAGGAAAATTACGTTTGCTATTTATAATAATTAACATGTTTGGCGTATCTTAAATATCCATTATTTGCCGTTCGTTGATACAGTTTTGGTACTTCTGTTTTTCTGTCATCAGGATTTGGTGGAAATAGAATTGGTCCTTTGGGATTGTAATAATAGTGAGGTCTTTGATTTTGACCGTGATTTGGTTGTTTAGGTGGGAATATATACTTTAAATAACCTCGTGATGTTGAATAATTTCTTAATCCCGGTGTAGTATGTGGTTTCTTATTAGTTTTTATTAAACCAGGTCTGTTTGTTGGAATTATGTTTGTCGTTTTCTTTGGTACAATCGGTTTGAAATCGTTTTCATATATTGGTTCTAGGTACGAATTTTCCTGGCCATAGAAGTGTTTGTTCTGTTTCAGATAATAATTTAGATCTTCCTGAGATATTTGTTGTGCAGGAGATTCTACAAATCTATTTGCTGATTCATATTCCACTTGGCCGTGACTGTTAAGTAATGATAAATCTATTTCAGGTTCCTTATTTGAAACTAAATACTGAACGTTTTTATTCTTCAGTAAATTCAAATACGGTTGACGTTGCTTTTTATGCACATAAGGATCTCGTACCTGAGTTAAGTCTATTTCTGTTGGTTTCAGAACAGATACTTGAAGTGGTATCAGTTTTGGATTATTTTTATTTAACAAACTTAAATCTATGGGAAGAACGTGTTTGTGTTTAGTTCTGGTTTCATTTTCTTGCGGGTATTGATGTTTAGTTGTAATGGCTGTTGAATTGTGATTTGTTGCCAGTTCGGTGTTGTCTGAGTAGTAATATGTTTCTTGACTGAGTTCTGGTGATTGATGTTCTTGTGAAGTTAATTGAGTTGATCCATAGTTGTTATGATAGTGTTGTGACACGTCGTGAGACAATTTTTCGTGATCTACTGAATGCGTATGATGTTCGGT
The DNA here is from genome assembly GCA_022063505.1 of Calosoma granatense. Lineage (NCBI taxonomy): Eukaryota > Metazoa > Arthropoda > Insecta > Coleoptera > Carabidae > Calosoma > Calosoma granatense. Next base: position 6,541,592 of record JAGJTL010000183.1, on the reverse strand, counting down.
AAAAGTGTTAGCTTTTGAATCTCCATTTGTACTATAAGCGTAGTTAGCATTTCCACTTGTATGAAAGTAAACTTCACTGTGACTCGTAGATTTACCATCGGATGAATGCTGATGGCCACCCGTGTTTTTAACTATTGCATTGAAACCATGTTTGTCGTCCGCAGTATAATCGACCACACGAATCGATCCATCCGGTTCAACGAGGGAATATCTACCTTCAACGTGGTCACCTTTCCGTTTTTCCCACTGATGTTTCTCATCTCCCGTATGAGGATCCTTGACACCGTAGCTGAAGGAATATTCTGGATACGACTGGAACAAATGTCGTATACTTTTAGAATGTGATATAATAAAGTTATTATTCTTATTTAATACTGTGACTGTTATTATAAACTATTTTCATAAACAGGAACCTGACACCACGAGTATATTCAGTATATACAAGTTAAATATGAATGTGTATATAATAGAATACTCACGGCGTCTAAGACCCACTATTATGTGTATCCAAATGTATGCACATGGCAGTCAAAGTGTTAAGAATGTTCTATCTTGTTGATTCTGTTTATGTAATAAGAATGGATATGTAGTTTTAAAAACAATTTACTATGTACTTTTTAAATGATACATCATTGGTGAAAAAATAGCACCCTATATTGTAATTCGCGAAAGTTGAACACGCGAAAGTCAGAAAACCATTTACGTTTCTCTCCGTCTATCACATCTTGTAAAAATCACTGCCATGTGTTGTGTGTGTCTGTGTTGTCGTTCTCGTGCCCTGATTTCGTGTGGCGTTATTTATTAATTACACCTCGAACATATTTGCTGTCTAACTGTGTGTCCGGTTGCTATGTTTAACTTGGCGTGTCGCTATTACTCGACAGATGCCTTGTATGTCCGTCCCCCCATGTACCATATGTTTACAGTGGTTTCGTTAATCTAGATCTCTGATGATGGTTCTGCTTGAATTGGTTTGTAATAAAAATAAAACACTTGCATCCAGAAGTACACTCAATGACTAACGTATATTATCTTATGGAGAAGAAAGTAATGATGCTAGACTTGACAGAGAAATCTCGCAGTTGGTAGCAAAAAATTATATGTATTGATCACTATAATACTGCAAACAGGTAAACGGTCACAAGAAATTAGTTTTAATTTAAAAGTAAAATGTGTGACTACTATCTATCATAGTAAAGATATTGTGATTAGCAATGAAGCATTTTCCAGATACTGTTAGCCTCGTTTAATAAAAGATTGAATATTTATATTATTTTTCGCAACTAAATAAGGATTTTATATAATACCAATGGTAATATACAAATGATGAATATGTTGCAAATATATTAAATAACCTACAAACATCTTTATAAATAAGAAAGTATACTTAAGTAATACATGTAAATATGTATTAAAAACAATTTGATAACTAAATATTTTTTTCAAAATAACTTACATATTCCTGTGCATAATTGGCGTACTCTGCAGTGTGGCTGGTAAGAGTTGTATCTAGTAATGCCAACAGTATCACTGCTTGTATCGAAAGCTTGAAAACAAGAACAAACAAACACACTCATAAATTGCGTAATACATATTTGTACCTTAGTTAGGTAAACCACAGCTGGCTACTATACTTCATGTTGTAGTAATTATCAAGATCATGTCTGTGTTGTAAAAGTAGTACATATTCACTTATGAGTAATGGAACTACTGGTTCGTGTAAAGTGTATTTATATTTTTCTATAATTCAATATTTAATTAAAGTTCTTTGAAAGGTAAAGTGGTATTTTATATAATGTTTCATTTCGCGTTTATTAAAGATGAGATTAGATGAAAGTAAAGAAATATACTTTATTATATTTAATTGTGTACATAAAAATACATTAAACTTAAAATTACTCATGGATATTATTAATTTTAAGAGTGAATATGGTTAATACAAAATATATAATTACTTATTAATAGTTAAAAATAAGTATTAGACACACAAATTTGGTATTTAATTTTAATTGATTCCATAAAAACTAAAGATTTTTTTAAATTGGGATATTTCAATTAAAATATTTTTAAATTCCAACAAATTTTTTTATACATAAAAGAAATTAAATAATGTTTAAATAATTTGAATCAGGTTACATTTAAGAAAGTTATCCGAATAATTTTCGTTAAAAAATTTGTGTTATACATATGTATACATGCATATTTACCTGTGTGTTCCGCATTTTTAGACATTCATTAAATCACAAGTTCACAATGCCACAGTCAACAAGAGATAGCTTTCACATTACTAGTCCAAGGTGAATCTCGAGACGAACATTTATAACATCTTCATCGGATCTCCCTACCTCCGTAGCTATAGTTCCTCTTTCCTTTACCGTGACCGTCACTTTATGGGACCGATACAATTTAAATTTTATTCCACTTCAAGTTCAGGGTTATAAAAAGCGAAAATATGCCCTCTCGCTCTTAGTAACTAATTTTTTTCGTGAAATATCGAACTAGTTTATTTTATAAAATTATATTGGACCTCATATATTGCATTATCTCATTTTAAATATAGTGCAGTAACTATATTCCATATTTTACAAATGCTACTACAATAGAATTATTTTTTTACTAGTAAAACTCTGTCTCTTTAAACAATGATATGCAAAGTAAAAATTATGAGAAAACAAAAGTACTATTGTTGAATGCAAGATTATTGTATTATTAATATTTGCTGCTTATAAAAACATATACATTAGCAATGGTATGTGACATACTTCAATTCTGTTGATATTAAGACAGTTTTCTCTCAGCATTTACTGTGAAAACACATTTTGTAATGACAGATATTTATATTTTTTCCAATGAAATGTAAATCTTCCAGAAACTAATGCTTAAAATTATCTTAATCCATGTCTAGTATAAATTAGAAATACTTTTTCCACAGCTGACACACTGATTCCTTGAACTGTTTGTATCATTTTCTTTGAAATTGTCCAGATATTAATTTACTGGCTTAGACTTTCTTTTAAAGATATTATAGAATTGTTTTTTTAATCATATATACTATAGCAGAGTCCAATTTTGAACTGTGTGTATAATATCAGTGCATTACATGTTTAATTTTGTTATTTATAAGTGGACTAGCAAGAAAAATAATCCGGGAAAATTTTTAGAAAAACACCCCCCACGTAACAAATTTAAAAAAGTGGCAAGTGAAGGAAATATTTCTAAAATGAACCGATCATGGAGGGAGGGATGTATGTTATTTATTCTATCTATTTCGACAACAATTCACCGCGAAAATCTCGTTATTTAGAATTTTAAAAATACATTTTAATTCATATTGAACAGTTGGATGGGCTACTTACTGATTTCTACCTAAAACTGTAAACCGTGGGTTTGAATATTCGCTAGATACATAACAGTATTGCCCTCTACAAAGTAAAAGGCAAACTTTTAATCCAGTTCCTTCGAGAAATTTGTGCAGAATCATGCATATACCAACTTGGTTCTTGTCTATAGTTACAACAGTAACTTCATGAATGTCGCTTGATTCTCAAACGTAAAAATCTATTGCTGTTTGTTAACATTCAGAATCATCCATTTTTTTCGTATATAATTTAAAAAGATAAAATCCATATTTCTCAGTCCATTTAATTTGTAAATTTAAAATTATGTGACATAACGCAGACAATGAAATTATCATGTAATTTAAATACTTATTTATTGATTTATATATTTAAGAACATTTATGAAAAAATCTTTTGGAGTCTGTATGTGGGAGATTTGGGTTGTTGATTTTTTGTTAATAGTTATTTATAAAATAAAAGAATATTCCAAGGTTTTGTTATTTATGCTTTCAGCTTCATATGTAGTCTGCCTTGTTTCAAACCACTGAACTTAAAAATGCCACGCCTTGCGATCCCCGTCTGGACCAGAATTCGTCTGAACTGGTACAATTAATTTAAAATAAAAAAAATTTAGACCACTTTTTCTCTCATTATGGAAATATAGGTATGCCAAGTGTGAAACATTTCATGTAAATCACACGAAAACTTTCTAATCTGCAAGGGAATCTATTCTAAATTTCTGCAATGATATATTTTAACAAAGGTCATGGTTTTACAGTATATTGCATACCAAAAATTGCAGCACTAAAAATGGATAACAGTATGTCATTAACCTTTAATCTAGATTAAATAAAATATTATAGCCAGTGTTATTGATGACATTAAGGTTACTTTATTAAAATGTCATATGCATCAATGGAAATATTTCGAAATGTTCCGTATCATTTCAAATTTGATATGCATTTATATGATATTAATAATAATAGCCTAAGAATTTACAAATATTTTTTATTGTTTTCTTAATTTTGTATTTGGTCATTTGTTTTAGTTAATAACTGAACAAAACATATTTTTTGAAAAGATATATTTAATATAATATTAAAATATTTCTTCGTATAGAGTAGGTAACACAATATATATTCTACATAACATTTATTTTTATAGATATGTAACATAAATAAAATTTATAAATAATTTCATAGTATGCAAAGACGTATGACAGTCAAGTGGTAAAAAAATATAGTATACATTTTACAGTCTAGAAATCTTGAAATGATATTTCTTAATATAATTTTTTGGAATTATGGCAGTAGGTTTTCTGATGATTTTAGCTTATGGAAGTAATTTTGAGAATACATTTTTGAATATAAAATTGAGTATGTGTTTTAAGTATCGGGCAAGTTCGGGTAGGGCTTTACTTTCGTATCGAATAAATCTCTTGTGATGAGGCTGACTGGTTTTGCATGTTGGAATGGAGTACGGTACTTCTTCGGGTACAACAGGTGATTCACTAGAAGTATCGTACCTGAAATACAATTTGTTTATTATAACTAAATATTATTTATTATAAATCAAAATGTTCCATTCATGTCAGAAGATTTTCCATATTTTTAATGAGTAATTTTATTGTTGAAATTCATGGCTTCATAGTTACATAAATTGATTCTGAGCCATACTTCATTAAAATCAAAATAAAGATTTAGTAAGATAAACTGACAAAGAAATCTAATTTCAAATGTCATATGATGTAACACTTATGGACGCTTTTATATATGTGACTAAACCGTGGAACAAACTTTAAATCTGCACGAGGCAATACAAGTCCAAAAATATCAACTATTATTAATTCACTACCTACGTATTATCGCATGTGGAATATTTCCTTCTAATCTTGATATCATAATTAAACTTAAAAACTGGTGTTTAGTTTCGTTTGTCAATCAATCATCTATACGTATTTTATAGTAATTATAGTTTTATGAAATAGAGGTAAAAGTAAGAAACTGATTTGTTAATTTTCTGATTGATCTTGATCTTAATAGCATTATAACGAAACAATAAAAACGTTAATGATTCTGGTAATAATACGGTATAGTAATTAATAACTTTATATACTTGGATATTTTCTTTTAACTATTGCCTGGAATCCTTTTTTCCCGTCTACTTCGTAGTGGACGGTTCGGATTTTGCCGTCTGCATCCAACATACTGTACGCTCCCTTGACAAATTCACCGCTTCGGTTCTCCCATTGATCCATGATCACACCGGAATTCGGCTCGTCAACGGAGTAGCGGAAGTCGTATGTAACCTTTGTGCGACAGTGACAGTAAAATATACAATTAAACACCGTGACATGGTCCTAACGGATATTTGCGCACCATTCGTATATTCCTTTAACAATATGTGAATAATACATACATTTGTTCCATGTCATATGATATATGATAAAATACTCTAGTTAATTTATTTAGAATAAGTGATTCTTATGCAACAACATCTCTACAAAAATAATGAAATTTATTTCATGTCAAACAACCGTCTTGTATATTGTGTGCGATGCTGAAATTAGAGCACGTATCAAGGTATCGTGTGCCATGAATTGGGTCGATATGAACCATTTGACTACGCTCATAAAGAAATAATTCCTATTTCTGTTACCTCGTTGTACGTTTTGCAATCGCCGCCTCCTCCTCTGCGACTACTGAGAACTGCCATCGATAGCAAAATCGTGCTCTGGAACATATACAGTATTCGGAATTACAAATGATAAATACCATTCCATTGGTCGTTAATACTCACTGTTTATGAATGAATAATGGATGGACAAGGACATGGAATTTTTCGTTTCAAATTTATACGAAACAAATTGGAATGACAAATATTTATGTTTTTGGTTTAACATAATAATTTAGATAAAATACACCATATTCTTTAGCAGATTGTCAATATTCATCAATTATTATGCATACGAAATTGTCGTAATCTTATCTAGGACAAGGGCAATCGGAACATCTGTGTGGTTCAAAAAAGAGCTTCATAATTTAAACTCTTTGCCTTTCAAAACCATGCAAATATATCACCAGGTCGAATCATCTTTTTACATAATGACTGTAGCTTCCATTCTTACTTGCCACACACGGCTACTAATAACATTCACTTTTCTGTGGACGCCATGGTCTATGACAGTGTTTCTCAAACCATTTCGAATGTAGAACCCTCTTCCGTTTGGAAGGTAAGCGTGGAACCCTATGATGTAGAGAGAGACAGCGTCACCCACGAAAGTTCGTGGTACCAACTTGTCAGTTGGACTGTCGTCCCGCGAAATTCAAATGTAATAATAATAATATCCCATTCAAATCAACATGTTTGTAGGTAAAATATTTATCTTCTACATTACATTTACAGTAGTATAAAAAAGCATGTCGTCTCTGTGCTTTGAAAATACGAAAACATGATTATTAGCACAACTGCCAATGTAATTTACAACATAAATAAATACTTTCACGTAACTTGAAAGTTAATTTCATATTCTAGTCGAAAATTGCATGCAAATAACAAAAGCTAATTAGTGCTAATGTGGGTAAATATGAAATGACTTACGACGGCCCTACTTGACATTTAAAATGAGATCGATGTAGCATTTTTTGCGGAACCCTTAGCGAGTTTTCATAGAACCCCGGGTTTCCGCGGAACACACTTTGAGAAACACAGGTCTATGATACTGGCGATGGCGTCACTCAGTTCTTCAAACAGCATAAAAGGAATTACTCGCCTGTGAGTAAAAGATCAAAATACTTTTGCCGAAAAGAATTTCCACGTAAATGATTTTGACATTTTCGTGTATCATTTTACGGGGATTTAACTTGTTGTCATGTTGCGTGAATTATTAATTTTTATTGACGAAAAAAGGAATTTTAATGTTATTAATTATTGAATGCCATTAAACACAACATGTGGTTAGGACTCATGATTACGTAAAATTTTAATACGTGTTTTTTTTTAATGTGCTAACTCATCTTTAAACAACATTATTAATTGTACAAATTTACAATACGCAGTTGGTGAAAAATTTCGTAATTTATAATTATTATTAAGTAATAATGACTATGTTGATACCACTGATTAGCAGTAGTAGTATATGGACAACTAAACATTTAGCAAAATTTAATTATAGATTTGAATTTACTATACTTTATAATAAATAAAATGAATTGATAAAGGTTATAATTACTTCTGGCATAAAAGTAATTTTATAATTATAAACCATGCACTTTATGACAATTAAATGATTTTTTGTTCCGACACATGTAATTTTGTTTGTTTACTGCGCTGCTTTTTAAACTGTTACGCACTGGTGTTGCTTAATTTCGGTGAAATTCTTGTCCCTCCCCCTTCTCTTCACCGTGTATGCGTATATCTTTAATATATTTTAGAGCTGAGGTCTGTAACCTGTTACTTTCGAGTACAGGTGTTGTTTGATAAACTGTCATTGCACTTTTACAATGTATAAATTATTCGGAAGCATGTACTAGACATGTAAATAGAAATCAATGGCATTTATATACTCAAAATTGTTTTGAATAAGTATCAGAAACGTTTATTAATCAAAACCAAAATTAATTTATTATAATATACAAAAATATGTTCTATTAACTTCCGTAAGAAAAAAATATAGAATTAATGTATTTCTATTTTTAGGTACCGTTTTTGATTTGTGATTTAAATGTTTACGTGAACACTATAATACCAAATATCGACATAAAAAATCCATTAACAGGCCATTACCTACCTGTATTATATCATACGTGAATCGTGACCCGTCTTTCAAATATAGGGGAACGAATTGATATTTTCTGATGTTTTAATGTAATCGTGCTGTCCTTTGCATGTATCAGACACATATCTATTATTTGCTAACAGAAAAATGTGTTTATTGCAAACTAAATCAACGAACTCTTACAAATTAATTTTACAAAAATTACACATATATCAAATCCTTTTCGTAAAATTTTCCAAAACGTCACTATTTGAATTTAACAATATATTTTCTAGTTTTTTCTCGATAAGTAAAACATTGAACTAGATATTTAATTAAGGTGATGCAGATTATATATGACATCTACATGGTAGGTAACTGATGACCGCCAGTTGTGTGTAGAAAAGTATTTTTCTTCTTTTCTCGCTGCATACACAAGATAATTCTCTATAATGTGTGTTTACATACCTCGGCTACGACACTGACATCGTTTCCCGTATAGCGTATTCCATGCATAACTAAAGACTAGGGTGACCTTTCAGAAGACTATGTCGCGATGACATAACTAGATGTGTTGATGCTTCTGATATTGTATCCAATGGTGAAAGCGAAATGCGGAGAATTTAATAATTCAACCAAGTGTTTTCCAACTGTCAATGTACGTGTGCGGCTAGATAATTCATACATTAGGACATTTCAATTATAGATCAGTTGAATAATGATTACTTATCAGTACCGATAATATTTGCTTTTATTTGTTGGTAGCAGCAATATAAAATCATTTATTTGTCAATATTTACCTAGTACAGGGCGTGGTTACAGAGGAGCTCGTTAATTTAGAAGGAAATAGCATATTATTATTACTTAATATTTAATTGCATGCATGTGTGTAAATAATATTAATATTGGAAAGTATATGGGGATATTCGGTTTAGAAATATAAATATATTAATTTTTGAATATGGTATTCAAACAAAATGGTGATTAATAGTTTTGTTTTTTGCTCTTTTTGATAAGGTAGCACAGTGTACGATCAGTGTTCTCAAAAACATTTTACAAACCACATTTAAAAATTCTAACTAAATGAATAAATACAAAATGCACATTACTGTTTCCAGTTTTTATCGCTATATACTTTTAAGATTAAATAACAATTGTCGTATTGTTGCAATATGTATTGACACTTTGTTACACTTGTTTGGATTTATTTTTCTTATTCTAATTAAACATACGTAATCTATTAAATGACCTCTACATATTTCTTTTTTGAGTTAACAAAACAAAGTCAAGCAAAAGTACACACAGTGTAAACGCTCTAACAAGGAGAGTGAAACGTGACGCTTAAATGAATCCTTTCGAATTCTTGTGTTTGCGACACGAGGCTGACACTGCATGATCTTGCTTATTTGTGAATGCCGTAAAGCTAAACTGCAATGCTAACTATTAGTACGATGCTATCTCATCCGGCTGTACTTTCCACTTCCAATTTTTATATCCGACTTCTGTCTATTTACTCACCGTTTATAGGTAATTTATGTACAAAGTAATTTCTTTCTTTCAAAGTTAATGGAATTTTATGATAAAATGTACATGTTTACACACTATTTCACTCTATGGGAAGCAATTAAGAAATATTTTGTCCAAGTTTATAGTCCGCACATGAATGAATGCTGTTATTTTAGATGTTTAACACTAATTTTTAGTTGATAAGGTATATAATATTACTTCCTATACAGTATCTTACAAAATTAATTTTATTCAATGTTACAAAATAGTAATTTAAACAAAGTATAATTTATAATAATCAGACTTAATTGTTATACAAACTAATATCAAGGATATAATAAATTATTGAATAGAAATTCGTGAAATATTGTCCGTTTATATGAAATAAATATAATAATTAATTCACCGTATATGTTAACGATTTCATAAATATTCATTTCCGTTGATTTGGCAGAATAGCATGTAAATGTCAGTCGTATCACCAAAATACACAGTGAGAAATATTACCATACAGTTGCTTAAAACTATATGGTAACCGCGTGAATTATATTAATTTAGTAAGCATTTACATACGTTACAACACACATCAGTATCATCATTTTGATAAATGTGGACAACTTGCAATATACGCAGATGCTTCATCAGCATTTAAATTTACATATGTCTATAGAACTAATTAACATAATAATGAACACTATAAATGCAATAAATGATTTCTACAAATTTTTACCTAAAATGGTACAATTCTAAATTTTGCCTTTAGTCAAAAATTGCAAATAAAATAAAGTAGATAACATGAAAATTTCATAATACTATTTTGTCTAATTTGATAAATAACTTAAGTGTTACAATACCAATGTTTAATGTTAATTCTACAGTTACTAGAATGAGTTCATAGAACTGATGTAGTCAATTGTATTTGTATGTTGAAAGATGGTTCACTAAAAAATGTGAAATCTCCAGTGAAATAACAACACGAAACAAGTTGTTTTTCTAAAAATGGAATTTCCCTAGATGTTTGTTGAGTTAATGATATGTCTAAATAATTTAGTGTTGCGTATTTGTTGAAACTGTATAAGTACAAAAACAAATGCATAATGCATGATTACAAATTATATAAGAAAACAAACAAAGATTGATTGAATGAGTTGGCAAAAATGTAACTACCAATTATGTATGTACATTTTGCATGAGCAGTTTAGAATGCTTCAGGTTGCGGAAGAAACCAGTAGTGTAGTGAAGGGGCAATGTAAAATATCGACGTACGCGTCGATATAAGAACGATAGCCTAAAGAAGTTACATTTATTTATTTATTTCAAAGAGAATGTCGGCGCCGCTATAAAATATTGAAAATATTGTGAACAAAAACTAAACCAACTTAAACACGATGTAACTCATTTAATACATTTAATACCAAGCCGAATAAATTGTACATGGTTTATTCTTTATTCAGATTAATTAATGAATTATTTTCTATCCATTAAGAAGAAATTTTCTCACTAAAGTAATTTGTATAAATAATAAAGACAAACACGAGAATATTTAAAAAAATTAAAATACGTTCTAATAGTAAATTTACTCTAATTATGTAAAAAGGCCGTTTATTATAATTATATATGTATAACTATTATATTTTAGTAGATGCGTATAATTTAATATATTTTAACGTTGTATTGTTACAGTATTTCCTCGTTACAATAAATTTACATTTTTATATCTATTACTTCCACGTATACTTGTACCGTGTTTTCACTTTTATTATCATATTGATTTCATTCATGCATTCATGGATTCGTTAATGATGTTTTACACTTTGTTATTGTTACTATTAATCATAATTTAGCATAGAAATTCCACAACGTTCTTATTATGACCTTGAGACGATCAAAACATAACAGGTTGTTGGCAGTAAATATTAATTTATTATATACGTATATATTATATATTTTGGTAGCTTTTGCAGAAGTTAATGACGCGCAATTTAATGCAATTTCGTACGGTTATTATGTAGCTGTTTAATTTGCCTGTGAACCTAATTTTCACACAATGTACCATTAAATGAATGTTTAATATTATTTCACAGAATAAATCGCTAATCTCAACATCGCGGGAAAGTAAGTAGATGCAGAATCCCACCTAATTTATTTAAATGATGAGCAAATATACCACTTTTTCACAAACCAAAACTATTACGCATTTTCTATTTCCGTTGCCGAGCGTTATTGCAATATGTCAAGGCAATTAACTATGTTTTAGCTAATGTCTTCCAAGATTAATACATTTTTTATCTAGTTTTTTTGTCGCTGAAGAGGTGATTAAATTTCACTTAATATATGTATTGAAAAATGTACATACTTGCCTATGAAATGACATAAACTTTTATTTCCTTATTAAACATTATTATTACGAAATTAGTGGAGATAATTAATTTTATATCGATAGTAAATTTGATGGATTTTTCCCGCTGTCAATGTGCAAAATTACATTATAATTAAGTGTATTTCAAGGAAGTCGTGCAATGTTTTAGATTAGAAATGCATATAAATGAAGTACGCAATTAAAACGTTTTTGTCTGATCACAAACAGTTCAATGCATTTAGGCTTAATGTATAATTATATTGCATCGTAAAAACGGATGGGATTTTTCAAGGTCACAGATACAATATTACATAGTAGTTATTCATATAAATACATGAATAATAATAAAATATCAATAAAGACAACAGGTAGATAATGCACTTAAAAGTGCGAGAGTTATGTTAATCTATACAGTAATACATATATAAACGTAGACAGTTCAATACTGTGAACTCATATGGAACGTGTATTCAGTGTTTGAAAATAACTTGCCTTGTGCCCTTAAGACAATGATGTTTTAGAACAATGCTCTATAAATCCACTATACATGTGTCATGGTTTACAAGTAATGATGCCCTTGTTGTTAACACATGTGAAGATAGTATATAGTTAATGTGTAACGTGTTGGTGTGTGTGTGTGTGCGTTGACTACTGCTTATAGATAAATAAAATAGTCAACTCACCAGACGGACATGTGCGGCCCCGAGGTTCATCTTAGCAGCAGCAAGCACGCACGCAGCACGCAAGCAAGCAGCGTTGTCTTGTAACGTACGTACGTAAATCTTCTTCTTGTTGTGTTGTTGTATGTAGCCGTTACAATTACCACGCGCACCGCTTTAACCAAGGAAACGTGTAGTTTCTCATGGCATAGTTGGACGTGCAGTGTCTTGCCTGCATTTACTGTTCGTTACGGAACGCTGCTCCGTGCCGCATCTGGAACTATGTACAGTGCATGATTAGGTCTCTCTGAACGGGAGAAGGGAGTTGTTACTCGTCCAGATTATGTAATTCGGCACGTGAGAAATGACGGTTTGTTTTCCGACCGAAAAAGTCAGGGTTATTGCAGAATTAGCCGCAAACATCTTCATTTCAAATTGATTTAATCATACGCCTCAGGCTTAAATTATTTGGGCAAATGAGGTAATTTACATACCAGTCACTGTACTGGTATTATAATTATATAGCAGCAGTATCGTCAGCAGTTTCTTAAGATTTATTTCCGGTATTTGTATTATATGAGATGGCAATGTGGCCAGAACGATTAAAGTAATATGGAATTACAGAGAACAGCTGAGAGTTTAGAATTATAATTGCTTTACATGTGGTTCATATTTTACAAATATAGTAGTTACTATCCTGGTGTACCTGTACAGCGAATTCAGTAAATATTAAATCACTTTCATCATTGCCAATAGTGCATGCACAGTGAATGATTACTTTTCTTTCAAAACTGAAGACACAACAATTACAACAAAAAACCTTATACAGGCTATCAAATAATGGCCTTTTATATCATCCTGAAACATATAAAATAGAAGAATATACACATATTTAATTATAAGCCTATCAGCTTCTAATATTACATTAAATCCTGTCACTGTTTACAATTAATTACTGAATAATAACATTGTCATGAATTTTAAATTTTATTCAAACGTAGTAGTGAAAAAGTGTTTTGTCTTTATAAGAACAAGAAACTTATGTAAAATTTATTCTCCAGCATAAATTATACCACAAATAAATTCCAAAACAACAAATTTCACAGTAATTTTGGATTCTTTTTTGCTGGCATTCTTGTAATAATACAAGAGAATTGTTGTTTTCCAAAATGTTATCGAATATAAATATAAAGAAGATAATTAGGACATTGTCTAATGTATATATTAGAATAATGTATGCAACATAATAAATTGTATGTGTTCTATGTGGGATTCCACTTTAGAGAGACATTCCAACATGTATGCTAGGATGAAATGCTTTGACATTGAAATTATGGACATAATGCAGGAAAATGTTGCAGAACCTCATTCCGAGTAGATATCTATAAAAGTATATGATGTAATGTGTAATATTCTGCAGTTATTTATCTGAGCAGAACATTGCATGTTTATTGTTTACTGCACACTTGATACTACCCGTACCTTTGAAGTATGATGAAACAATATCTCGCTTCATTTATTTTTTCAACTTATATGTATTTACTTTTTTGTTTTAACACTTTAAATACTTGCTATTATTATTACTAAATGCTATTATCATGATTTATTATTTTACAAATATCTGTCATTAGTAAGTAACGATACATTTTTAAAACGTATCTGTTATTATTTACTATGTAACTAATACTAAGATCATAAATATGCAAATTTAACGAATATAAATATTATTGGTTTTCTAGTATTTTAAAGCTGACTGAGAAATTTATTAATCAGTAGCTAGTTAGTTAATTTATTTAGCTACAGGTAAAAATATTAAACATTTAATATTTTATTCCATGGACACGTAATTAATGTGTGAAAATACATGTTTTTAGTATAATTCAAAAATATTTGAAGATGCTTAACGAATATATCTACTTATAATTTGTAAATAAATTAGTGTTGCTATTCTTAATGGTTACATGTATTAAGTTGCGCAAAAACCATTTTCAAATCACGTAAAACAACAATATTTGATGTTATTTTATTACACCAAGCACTGATGATACTTTGATTTTTAAAATAAATTATTGCCATCTCAATAAAATAAGGTATTTACAAGTACACACATTCATTTGAAAAGTAATTTTCATCCTTGTAGCAATTACATGATAATAAATTTCTGTGCATACACAGAACTATGCATAAATTAAGATATGAAATCTATGTTATGTATCGTCATGAGTACTGAATTATTTCTTCATAACTCACATAATTAGGAACATCATGAATAAAGTCATTTTTGCATAACACAATTTAAATAGCTCCACAAAATTAAACCGGTCAGTAAGATAAATCCAAGGACTAATTATGTAACAACAATCATCTAACATTCATCTTCATTGAAGTATTTGTCATAGCCGGTGGCGTATTGCAGAAAAAAATTTATCAGAATATGCCTTTGTAACCTTGAGCCTCTCCAGCCGTGACTAAATTAAGATTATAAATAATTCTATACCTTTTTTGCTCAAGGAAGATAATTAACCAGCAGTTTATTAGCGCTCTGTGTTTTATTATCAATCTCATTTAGCATTGAAATAGTGTCGAGATCAATATGCAACTATGAACCAGATATACGTACGTTTTTATTTCAGATAACCTTGCAGGAAAATTATATTTTCTATACTATAGAAATATAAAGATATTTCTATATTTACTTCGAGTATTGTATTATTAAATTTATTTTGTTGTTGTTTTGAATATGGTAATATCCTGATGTAACTTGAAAAGTTGTTACAAAATGAAGTTACATACCTTGGATGAGATGAGCGACATATAAAGAAACAAAGGAAATTGTTTCAAATGGAATCCGGGTACGTCTGTTGTGATAGAAGAAGTGCACTGAAATAATATGCAAAAGAAGTTCCTTGACCTTTGCTTGTAATAATTTTATATCTGTAGGTAAAGGTTGCTAGCTAACAACGCGATTATCACACCATCTCTCTAAATACAGTGATTGCTGCAACTAAAGAGCGAAGTAGCACAAATTATACAAACTAAATAGTATTTAATATCGAGTTTCATTTAATCATTCAATGAATCTGTCTGTATTTTATTTGATGTGAAAATAACATTTTATCTTAAAAAAATTTTCGTTAAATATTGTATGTATGTAATAATTTTGTAATATTTCAAAAAATATCCGGGAGGTATTCCGCAATTCATTTTCATGTATGAATACTTTTTAATGAGTAAATGATGATATTTACGCAGAGTTAAAACTTTTACAGAAACATTTAAATGAGCATGTCAAGCAAGAAAAAAAAAACTTTTTGCGAATATGTTATTAAGCATAATCGCTATTGTCATGTAAGAAAGTGAATTATAGTGAAATCACCACGGCGTGTGTATTATACCTGTAAACAGTATATACCTGTATGTATTTCCTTTCAGTGATAACGTTTTGTAAAATTACACGTAAATACTCGTATACAAATATATTTAAAAGCACTTAGATAAATAATAAAATACAGTGGAACCCGCTTATAGTGAGCTCGCATATAATGGAAACTCCTTATAATGAACGCGTACACCGAGTCCCGACTGAATAGATATTTCACCTAATGTAAGTCAATTCGCGTATAATGAACTCGCATATAGTGAACTTTTTGATATAGTAGACTAAATTTACTTGTAAGTTCACTGTACAGGTATGCGAACTCCAGTAGGTTGTCAATGAATGAATTTTATGTTGGCAACTTTTAACAGTTAAAGTAATGCGTATGCTAGTCTAGACTTGTAGTTTCGTGTGTACTGTGTCAGTTTAGCGTGTGAAAACCGGTGTGTTTCTAAAATAGAAGTTAAAAATAAGAAACATTCTTCATTTACAATTAATGATCAATTTAACATTATTGTAGATCTCAAGCAAAGATTTCTGCAAAAATGAAATCAAAATCTACCATCTCTAATACGCATTTATTAAAATTTAAATAATCATTTATTTTAAAAAATGAATAAATCTTATTTTGTTTATTTATAAACATGCATGTATGAGTAGAATATAATGCCAATAAAAATTAGAAAAATGTGTTTCGGTTATAGTGAACACTCGTTTATAGTGAAGCAAATTCCTGATCCTTTCGGGGTTCACTATAAGCGGATTCCACTGTATTTTATATTATACATATTTTTCAGTTTTGCTTCTGAACTGTTAATTCATTTGTATGCTGGAACTGTTACACTAACACTAAGCTAGGAACCATTAAAAAGCAATTTGGTAATTTCTTTTAATTTATTTTATACATGTGTTAACTTAACAAATCGAAACGAAAGTTACAATTTTTGTTTTATTTATTTCCTATTACTTGTGAAACAATGAGTACCTAGATAATGGTATTCACACAATTATAAATTAAAGTTAAATGAACTAGATAAGACTCTCATTATTTATATAAAATATCAACATACAAATATTATATATTATTATTATCGGATATAGAAATAATATTATTTTTTCATTTGTATTCGAGAAGATTAATTATCCTCGTAATAATTGTGGTTAGTTGTCAGTTATTATCTGCTAGTTGTACTGTATTAGTGTATATTATTAATACCTATGTATCTGTAACAGGCGGATGAGTGTGCAAGTTACAATATCTACATAATAACACAGTGTGTTTCTCATTCGAAAGTGAGATAGTACTAGGTGTTCAATTCAACTTCACTTTTCATCTGTCTCGCTCGCTTTGGTACCTTCGCTTCGGACGATTGAATTAATTGGATCGTAAATGGCCGGCTCCGTTTGCCTTTCAATTTCACTACAGAACCATGCCATCCGATGCTGTACCTTGTGACTTTGAACTCATTACGTTTTTTCCACACTGATGCTCTATCACGTAATGATGCAACCGTTTAATTACAGATATCGTTAACCTGTGTCGATTGAGATTCACTTAAGAATTCCATTCGATCTTTATGGATTATAATTGATGATGCATTCAATATAAATGATTATCTTATAAAAAAAGTATATGAATAATCTAAAAACTTAATACATAGTCATACTATATCACATACATAACTACAAATTTATTTCACACATGTTCTATAAAATACAACAGATATTTACATCGTTAGACAAACTCGGAACTTTCTTCTCTGGTAAATCAAAAAACATAACTATCATTTACAGGTGAAGAGAATAAAATATACATGTAACAGCTTCATGGTGGTCTAATGTTGCATCTTGATGAGCAAATCAGCTCGCACAATCCTAGTTGCGAAATAACCAACAGTGCATTAACTAATCATATTGATTTACATTAAGACATTCAATTGCACTTCTCAATAGATACACCGTTAAATCAAATGAATTTATTGGTTGTTAAAATACAGTAGTAAATGTGTTTGACGTTTTCATTTTTATTTGTATACTGAATACATTCTATCTAATGTAACTAACCCCATATATTCACTATTATATATTTTGTTAAATTATATATTTCCATTTGATACAATAAATAGCATAAATTCGGTTCAGTTCATTGGAATAAATCTTGATCTTCCACTGGGCCAGTCCAATCCTGTATTCTAATATTAATCATGTAGTTCTAAATGTTTTTATGATGATAATCCATGGTACTGACGTGTTGATTGGTTTCAGTCTTTCGGCAATCATTAAGTGATTCATCAATTCAACATATTTGTGGTCAAGCAAGTACGTAAGTGTTTGGATACAAAATTGTTATTTAAATTTTATTACACATTACGTCCATAAATTACTGCATGGACGAAGAACTAAATGGCATTAGATATTTGAAGTATTTCTCGTTAGTTATGGATATGTGTATTGTGACCAAGAATATATTCTAAAGCGAAGGTGAACTGGCAAAAAAATATAGATTCCCACAGAATGACACAGGAACCAAAAAACAAAACGTCAAAATACTACCACACCCAGATAACATTTACAGAGAGAAAAAAAGAGATGTTACATTATAAGTTTTTTTTTCTTATAAATGATAGCTAACAACTGTTTTACAGGAAACTGCCATTATCCACATACACGACTGTTGTCTGTGGATCTAACCTTCACAAGTGCTTCCTTTAAAACATATCATGTACCTTTTTGTGCGCTAACGATCTGATACGGTGTATAGTGCTTGAGTACAGTGATGATACACGAAACGGAAGAAAATCATTATCTCCTATTCTTCTTTCCATGACCAAACAATACGCCGTGTTTAAATTCCGTAAAAATGTTCATTGTCATCTGAAGATTAACAGATAATTGCCTCGCTAATTAATGACACCAATTAAGACGATTCTAGTCAATAATATTTTTTTCAAATCACGGATTTTGCAAACAAATGTTTTTTTGTTGACACAGAAACAGGATGTATTATTATATAATATCAAATATGGTATATCGCATTAACATATGTCATGCTGCATATATAAGTACAATTAAAAATTAAATATATAATGGCATGTCTGCAACTACAGTATAATAGCCATTCCAGATCCTGTTACTAATGTTTATTTTAAATATTTAATAATTATTTATTGTGGTTACAACCTGTTGTGTTGGTAATATTATACTCTCTAGAACTGTACTGGATTTATAACGGTTTTTATTGTGTTTTGTAATTTTCAAATACAAAAACAGCAAATGAAGCAAGGTTAAGGTTGATATTAAAAACAGGCATGCAATATAACAATGTAATATTCTTATAATATATGATTTAGGATACAAATACAAGCAAGGATTTGAGTAGGCACATGTTCTTAAAATAATATCACATATGTTAAAAAATATTTTATTAAATTTTGTGTATATATATATATATTCAATTTACAAACAGTATTATTTATTTACACTATAAATAATTTTATTTGGAGAAATCTTCATTTATAGGTGCCGTCTTTTGGGGGGCTATTATTAGAGTTCAGATCCAAGTTTTTCATAATAACAAGAAATTGAAATTGTACTCTACTTATTAACAAGCTATATGAATAATAATTATATTACGGAATATTAGCGTATTGGAACACATAATGACAAAAGACGGCACTGTATATATTACATGTAAACATTTTATAGAACTGTAATTATAGTTAATAAAAGGCACAGATTGAAACGGAGTTCTTAATATATTTAATAACTAAATTTCGTATGCAGAAAAATAGATTATACACTCTAGGAATTAGATTTAAAACACAACACAAACAAGTATTTATTTATGAACTATGTTTGGTAGGCTATTAACTTAGATAATTATAATCAAATCAAAATGCATTGTTTTATTACATTTTTTTCCTTAGTTCCATAAACCCGCATCCTGGTATTATCTGATTTGAATACAGATAAATTATATTACTGTGTATATTTAGTAAATTATAGTTTTTATTATAACATACGGCGGTATGAAAAGTATATTATAGAAAATTACTTTTCAAAATTGCATTAATTTTTGCGTGATTGTTCTGCACGCTCTCATTCTTGTATTTTAATGATTTCCAAGAAACATATCTGTATTAACGGATATGTTACAGAATTTAAAAAAAACATGAATGAATATATTACACTGTGTTTTGTCAATTTTTTAATTACTGCAAGTAAATTGTCGACATGTGTAGAAAATGTGTTTGGATGTAATATTTGAAACAAAATAAATTTCGTTACAATTAACCTACTTGTGCAACATAACTGGTTAAACATACATATAAAGAAGTATAAAATAGGTACATGACAGTAACTAATAACTTCACATATACTACACAGTTTCACATGTGCAAACATAGTAAACATTATTATATAATTATGTTTCATTCATTCAAAGCTCATGTATAATTACCCACTAACAAATTAGCTCACAGTTCACAATTTTAGTTTCTCAACTGTTTTCTTGAGAACGTGAAAAACTATAAAATGCATCGAAATATTTACGTTAATTGTAAATATACATGAAATACCTATAATTTTTGCATTTACGGATCAAGTATATATAATAATTAAGTTAATGAATGCATTCTATTTATAAGCTGTTTACATAAACAAATAATATATTCTGTATTATACTTGACCCATATATGTCTTAAATGGTAAATTAGCAATGCAAGTAAAGAGATTTGACATTAATTATAGAATATAGCAAAACCTATGAAATAATAGTAAGAAAAACAAAAGTTTTTACATGTACCTAAGAAACTAAATACTATTCTATACAAAACTATTTGACAACTAAAACTGCTAACCCACTTCTGTTTTATTTAAAATTTAAGCAACGTAAAATGGCAAACACATAAAAATTAATATACTCTTGTCATATAAAATTATTATTGCACAATTTTAGCACGTTCTTTATTTTAGAACCATCACATAAGTAATTAAACCGTGTTCAAATGCACTGGATCTATAAAGTATTTGATTTGTATTAAAATAAATGTCAGCAAGGAATTTATAATACAGAATATTCCGGGTTGAAACCGTCTTTGTTACAGCTTGCACTGTATTGCATACAACACCCTTGGATTTCTATTTAAGGTGATTCGTGAAAGATACGCTTTATTCAACATCTGTGCACATTATACTGCAGATCTTCGTCACGGAATAATCAGTGCAAAAACATATGTAACGCTTGAATTACTGATTGCCATATGGCCTCAGATACAAACTTGGATAATATATTTTCTTCAGCTGGACTGCAGCATCTGTTTAGTTCTTGCTATTCTATTTTAATATAAATTAAAAGATTTATAGTTCTCATGTACATGTACATCTCTTTATGAGAAATACATAATTTGCTTTGTTTCAGGTTCTTCCCATTTTATAATTTAATATCCCACTGTCAATTGCCAATTGTTTTAAATGATAATTTTATTTCATTGATTGAATAACAGGACCAATGAAAATAAATTTCGTACTTTCAATTTTGACCTTTTCAAAAACATTACATAACGAACTTAAATTTTGGCAAAACAATGTTATTGTTTACAAATATATATGTAAACTTGGTAAACATGCCAGTACGAAAATATTAACGAATTTGACATTGAAAATGTATTTTTTTAAATATGTAGTATTTTAGAATAATGTAGTGAAGAAAATAATTTGGATATATATATAGAGAGAGGTTTACTTTTCAATGCAAAGTATCAGTATGAATAAATGTATAGCAGAAATAATAGTATGCAACATTTGTGAAAGCAATTATTTGTGCTATACGACAGAAGAAAATGTCCATCTTACCTGACATTGTTCTATCGATCGAATGATCTGAAACCTCTCTTAGATGACCGTTCACTTAGTAATCGTTTGTTATCCGATAACTAGTGATCGCAAATTGTCTAAATCACGTGCACAGTGAAAATTTTCATGTGAATTTATCGATAGTTAAATTAACATATGGCTCGTCTTGGCCGTCTGCTATTCAAGTAACATTTAATCTACCTTACATAATATGCGTGCATTTAAAAAAGAAATCGTTATTAATGCGCTGTACGCGTGTATGTCGTACACGCTCTGTACACACATACTTGACCAAATAAATCAGTTCAGTATTAGCGAAATACACAGATACTACTAATATAACACTAGCTTGTAAAATATTTCTCTTCTTTGTCTGTTGTACAAACATACATATTTATTTCAAACGCTCCTTGCCGACGAAACTAATGAATGCCAAATCTGAAATTCACGTAAAACGGCCCTGACAAATCTGTCCTACGTAAATTAATTAAATTCTAAAACAATGATTTGCATGACTGCCTTTGGCTAAAATAATTTCGGATAAACATAATTGAACATTTTGCATAAATACAGGGCCGGGCTCAAAGGTGAGGCGGACACCTTCGGCATTATTTACAAAGGCACCTAATGCTTTATGTATGAATAATGCTATTAGGCGACCAACATATTGATTATGTCCCTATAATATTAACATACGGTAAATTCATCAATCAATGATGATTATTAATATAATAAACAAACTACATTCAATAAATACCAAACATATTTTAGTGAAATGTACAAAAACATTGACTAGATTTTTAGCCAAAAGCAGTCAATGACCTTCCACATTAAACGAAAAATTTCGTTTTGTAAAATTATCACTTTTTTCAGATTTGAACTTGTTTTAATACCTACGGTTATTAGCGTGGTAATAATATTTCAAATCATTCGCTTCGTACACGGAATTGTCTACAGCATCTTCACCGTAATAAACTATTTGCGGTACATAGTATCTGATACCGGCTGAATACACTACACCAATCTGTGGTACAATTTTAGAACCAGACTTAGCTTGATCGCTCGCGGCGGTGTCATAACTTCTAGACTGAACTTGACCTTTGTCATACTTGCCATAGTTGTCCATGTGTTGATAGCTATCGTCATGACCGAAAGTCTGTGGACCTGTATAACCGAAATCCACAGACTTCGAAGTTCGCTGGTAGTCTGCGTACTTCTGCAGACTAGGCGTGTACTTTCGGTCCAGGGGAGTACCAAGAATTAGGTTAGGATTCGGTTTGTATTTGTAGATCTTGGTACGGTACTGATGAGGGAGCAACGGTCTGTAGACACTGGGATTTGGTACGTCATACTGGTTTTCGTGAACTGGCGCCGGTTGCGATGGATAACTGTTCGGTGTTGGTGTTGTTGTGGTTGTTACTGGGACAACAATTGGACCTTCTTTCGTGCCGAATTTCACCATGATTGGTGATGCTGTTGCTAAACTCACAACCAAAAAGGTTGACACCTGTAACATGAGGAACAATGACAAAATGAACACAATTGTTATTCAATAATACGTGTGTCGCGAAACCAGTTCTGTTCAGTAGCAATAGTAGTAGTAGTAGTAGTAGTAGTATTTTCATTAAAACAAGAATGTTTAAATCTACGGGAAGTATTGTAGTATGTTACGTAAGGCAAACTATGTAAAAATGGTTAATGTTTATGTAGACATGTAGTTTTCTCTGTAGCATTTCCGGAAAAAGTGTAAAAAATTTTCAATTATTTGCGAGAAATGAATTTCATTTGTTCTCTTATGCATTGCGCTTTGTATGCTCAACACGAACCTCGTGATGGTATAATGAATATGTTTAAGAACACAATATAAGCACGACTGCGATTACCGGTGCGCCGTACGTGAAAATATTTATTACGCTATTACTGTAACTGTAGGTGAAAATTTCTATTTTGATTTTGAATAACCGTTAATTTTGTTATTAATGTTCGTAGCGTATCTTCTCTATCGTCTTAATAAAGGTTTTTTTTGTTAAATATTCATTATTATTAAATTGCATACGTGAGAAGTCGAAAAGCTGAAGTGAAGTGAGAAAGTTGTAAAAAATCTTTAAACTAATCAATGCAATACTTGAGTATATATGATTCATGATTACTGAGAAAAACAAATAAATTATACAGAAATGGCTTGGTTAATAACCTTTGTGCAATACATAGTTGTTTTTTTGCTAAAATATATAGTCTTTGTGCATATATACATTCGTGTCAAAAATTAAACTGTCTTTTAAAAAACGATTTGGAAACATGATTTAATTTTATGCAAATTATGTTATTACAAATAAAACTAGCATTAATACGGAGGAAATATATTGATTTCAAACATACATACATTATTTTTCAACATGTATGTGTACAAAATTTATGGACATTTGAATGAAAAACTAATTTAAGAATTACTATTGCGAAAGAAATGTATTATAATTAATTGTAGTAATTCGCACTTATTGAATAACAACGTTGTGTATGATTCCGTGGGATCGTATGTACGTTTGTCTGTACACATATGTACGTTCCACAAACGTAATAACACATTCTAGAATCTAGACTCATGGTAAAGGCTGATTCCATTAAATATAAGTGTACAAACATGGAACGTCTTACTGCACCATTGTTGCAACATGCAGATAAAAATGTTGTATATATGTGAATTTCGTATTACACTGCACGCAAAGGTTTCAATATTGTTGTTTAAACATGAAACCATTGAAAACATTAAAAATTATATTATCAAAATAAATAAACATGAACATAAAAATTAGACATAATTATTATAATAAATATAAATGTTTCATTTAAAAGTGTTATTATTTATTGCAAAATATCAGCGTGATACTAGTAATTCAAACAAAATTATAGCAATTGATAATGTTAGTGTATTTTCTGATAATCCGGTCTATTGAAAATAATCATATTATATACGTATGTATTATGAACTGCAATTTGTGTTCGTAATACTGAAGCTTGTTTTCACTGTTGCAAGTGTAAGTGACTTACTGCTATTCTTTTATGTAAACTGTCACCAATTATACTTTCTTTGAGATATGTTACATTGTCATAATACCAACAATCATTTACATGATTCATGATATGAATGAATAAACAGTACAACACAAAGCGGCATTTGTCTTTTAACGAGGCTTCTATAAAAATGTCACTGATTTAAACCAGTATTCTTTTAAACTCCCAGGAATGTGTAACTTGCAATGATATTCCTTTCTAATACATTAATTTACAATATAAAATGATCAGCAAAAAACTATATTCTCGACATAATCCGGAAATATTCATTTAACATAACTCAATGAAATACTTCAGTTATAATACTTACAAAGAATGTAAAATGTCGACAGTTCATTATTGTAAAATATTCACCAACCACTCTCTGCTACGGCACACAACAATTAAAACAATAACTGTACACTGATTTTATTGAGTCTCAATGTGGTTCGTTGTTGTTGTGTCTTCGTTTCAGTTACAACAATGAATCTTACAACATTTCACGTTGTATGTTGCGCGCTTTGTGTTTCTAAAAATGCGTCCGCGTTGAATCAAGTTACCAAATAAACTAAACAAGAGATCCGCGCGTCGCTGCTTCATTATTTCGCAACGATGTTCGTGTGTATGTATGTGTGTGTGTGTGTGTGTCACTACAGTCGCACATCTCACCACTACTCATCCTACAACAGTGCCGCGGCATCCAGGACTGATCTGACTCACTGGAACATGTACTCGCGGTTATGTGATGCTGTTCGCCGGTGGAATATTTAGCTTGTTCGTTTTTTCATCGTCTGTTGTTGGAGGTGTCTGTTTTCTGATTACAGCGAGTTCATACTTGCGGTATCTGTGACAATTCCTTATAAATGATGAGGGATTTACTATTTTACAGTGCTGTTATGTATTATATTATAACATTTTGGTCATTTCTTTTTATTTAGTGGTTTTTGACAAGACAGAGCGTTTTGTGAATCGATACTTGTAAATTGTATTTAGTGATTGTGCATGTCGCTTTCATTTTCTACTTTCAGCTTACGTCTGATTGTAATATTCAAATTTTATACCATAAATGGAATGGTACGCCATAATGTGCAGATGAGTAAATGTATTTTTGTAAAAGTATTTTGCAATAATTGTATTGTATAGAGTATTGCTAATCGATTTAATTTTATTAACACTATAAACATATACTCTATTGTAATTGTAAATAAAATAATATTTCGTAATGAAAAATGTCGAATTAACGGGAAAAATCATTCATGAATTTTTAATATTTACTTGCAAATAAGAATAAATTACGTGAAAATTGATTAATTCCGTTGCATTATAGTATGGATTTAATTGGATTTTTTGCAAGGAAGTGTACTGTAAGACAGTATGAATTATATGGTCAATCAGGAGATGCGGTTTATAAACTAAGTAACAATAATGTGCAAATTAATGATTAGAACAGTTAATTATTATACATAATGTTTGGTGTAATGTTAAATACGAAGACCCAGTTGCCATTTAGTACCTACCTATTTTCAGACAAATTTGTACATTTTACAAATGAATAATTTCAATGAGTGGTTAGAACAAACACATTATCCATTAAATTTATAAATCAATACTTGACTCTTGTAATATACTTTTATTATTTTCACCAGCAGTTTGAAAATCTCCATTGCAATAAATTTTATATCACTTTGTCATATTAGTATTATTACATAAACAGTTGTTATTCTATATTGCTATTGTTATGACAAGTACATTATCATGCCATTAGAAACATATTATCATTAAAATGATATATTTAATTAGTTCTGGGTAATTGTAGTACAACAATGGAATCATTTTCTTTAATTGGCAATAGAATGATATGGTAAAATATCTTCTAATGGCACATCTCAGAATTGTTTTTTGTGTGTAGTTATTTATTTTATTGCCCTTTTAATTTCTGTAGTTTTGACCTAAGTTATAATAGATCTTTCAGTAATATAAAGAACCTTAAAATACAATGAATTGTTTCTGAAACTAATGAAACCATTATAAAATTATCGTTCAGTGTTATTATGTATTTTTATAATGACTTATTTTCAACCTGTGTCTGCAGATACATGTTATTAATTTATTGTTAGCGTTGAAAATTTATAATTCCACGTGTTGGTGAAGAAAGTTTTGTGTTACTGCAGTCCGTCATTTACTTATAACAAACATTCAATCACAAATCTCTCATTTGCAAAGGAAAATAAAACAAAGTACAATCGCATTATGCCAAACGACTAACTATTACAATACGGAAGACAATGGCGGACAGCTTGTATGGTCATGTAATTATCAGAATATTATTATTTTTTATTTGTTCGTTTCACTTGTAGTAGACGACGCTAACAAATGAACCACGGTTAATATAATCACACGTTTGCTTCGTCTTGTATCATAGGTAGGATGTACTTGTAACTAACATTTATACAATTCAGAAAGATCGTTCGCCCGAGAGCACAAATGCGTTGGCATGCAATTCGCATCTGAAGAAACATTGCCCTAAGAAATGTCTTGTGCGTGCTGCTATCGTTCAAATATGAATTATAGTTCGAATATGAGTATAAATGATTTATTATTAAGAAATTATAGGCACATATAAGTCGAAGAGTTTCAAATCAGGAATGCATATAAAACATTTGTATGTAAAATTCAAATGATACGAATCATTGTCTATTATTTTAGAGAGAAAAAAGACACTCCAAGGTATAACGAATTATAAACTGTCGAAAGTCGAAAATTAATATTTCATTTGAATCATGTATGCTTTGATTGTTTGTAGTGAGTTATCATTGTTAAACAATTGATACTCGCATGTTATTTAATTACTCGTTGTTCGCAAATTTTGTAATCCTTTTTCCTTGAGAAAATCAATCTATAATGAAAGGAACGACGGCTTTCTAAAAAAAAATTCCACATAACTTCAAAGCTTAACAATCATTCCACAAGTTCTGAGAAATTTTATCATTCAATAAGGTAATAAAATATCTATTTTCATTCATTAAATCAAAATTATGGCAATAAAAAATATTAAAAATACAACAAGTAAACACGATATACGGTATAATTCCTTTTAAAATATTCCTCTGTGTAAATAAATTATTATTTACAATTCAAATTTTATATTACCTAGTATGTAAGTACATAATATATTCTATATGTCTCATTGCAAGAGAATAATAATAAATTGTGAATTATTACTTGCTTATAACGTTTTAATCCGTTCAATATAATTTGTTCACACAGTGTAATTGTTGTACAAATATATACATCTACAAAGAAATTGAAATAAATTTATTCTGCACTTCACCTTCTCATTATTATTATTATTTACTTTCATGGTGAGACTGTGCGCCATTTAAAATATTGCGACAGATTTGCAGTGCAAATTGTACAACATAAAACTATTACTGTAATAAATGATAATATCGACATAAAATAACTGATAAGTACGAGGTTATGAAATGTGATGGACAGTCGTGATCTGCACTTAAATGTCACACATAATTCATTTTACCATATTTGTGTGGATACACCTTTAACAAACAATCGAATTTTCCAACGATATTTTATGTAGAACATAACAAATTTACTATTTACCCATTAGCCCACTTTGACAATAATAGCTCGTAAAAATCCATTGTCTATAGTAAATAGATTGTGAAAGTATTGCTCGTATATTATAGAATTTCCTCTAATATACGAGGAACGCAAGTTCTAGTCTATGACGAAATCAGATTTAATCTGGAATTCATTAGCAATTATTTATCTAAAACATAACATGCAGAAATTTGTTTTCTTCATGCATGTATATAAGTCTGTAAATTACGAATATACAAGTATATACGTATATATTGAAATATCATGTGTTAATTCCTGTGAAAATTATGGGTTCTTTGCAGTTAAAATAGAGTTAATTTATATCCGGCTTTTTCAATGAATGTTGTGTGAAAATTGAGTGCATTTAATTTAAGAAATAATAATATGCGTACCGATATTTTTGCCGAATGAAAATGTACGAGTAATTTGATAGCTATACATATACATTACATAAACATTGCATCCTCTGTTGTAAACTGATTTATATGTGCACTTACGTTAGTTTTGGAACTAATGAGAGTGCCATTTCTTTCTATTTACTAACCAGGCCTTTCTGCATTTTCCCACAATTAATTATCGCCAACGTTCATTACTATTATTACGCGTTGTTGCAGAATTTTGTTGTAATGCTAATTTATCACGCCACGGACAGTAAACAAATCTAACGGCATGTATTGTCAAATGCACTTTGAGATCTGTTTCTAATAATTATTGTTTCATTCCCGTCTGTAATACGTATAAATTCATTTGTATCTACTGTAAGTTATTTTTTAACAACTCGCAGTCTATAAAAATTTATTGTTGTATAGAATTAAAGTTAAATTTAATTATTTAAATTACCTAAATGTTTACGAATTGCGAAAATAGTAAATTAAATTGAATAGTACAATGCTTAATGAATAATTTTCTAAAAGTATACAATGTGAATATATTATTCAAAGCTTTGCTGTTATTGTAATAGCAGCGTGAAAAAATTATATTTCAATTAATGAAATTGTCAAGTCAGGCCAATATTTACTGTAAGCGATGTAATTGAAATCATGAAACTAAACTTAACATTAGCGAATATGCAAATTATTACTGAATGAGACAAAGTGGAGATTTTTTGGCACAAGGGAAAGACTAATACAATTAATATATGTGATGATTGATATATTAAGAGTTTAACTATGTAACAGAATATAGAAATAATTCTACATTCTCAGTTGTGCTGTACAATTGTAAAATACAAAAAAACTTGTTAACCTTGCAAATAATTTTTAAGTGTAACAAAGAAATCATCTTTATATCTCAAGGTCATGGGAGGATCGACCTCCAGACAGCCCCCTCCTGGACTACACCACTGCAAGGACCCCCATGTACAAAGCTATTTTGATTATTATAATTTTAAACCACGCCAAGGCGAAGAAATTATATTTTTTAATTTCACAGAAGGTAATGAAGTTTTGTCCTACCTATCACCACAATTGTAGGAGTAACAATTTTATAAAATAATTATTGAAATTCTCTGGAAAGGAACGTGAGAATAATTTGTTTATATGTTTTATTTCATTCAAATGTTATTACTTTCTTTCATATAACATTCATATTAAAAATGTTTCTTAGTTTAGTGTGTGTGAAGAAAGCAATTTCTAATATAATCTGATAATTAAATATTTCCTAGAACAATAATTAACTGAAATATAAATACACTCCTTTTGTTACTAGATTGTTTTATCTGATTGTATTCCCAAAGCGAAGCAGGGACGGATTTGCGGGTAATTTGTATTGATGGTTATTCAATCGAGTATTTCTCTGACACAGCTTCATTTAACATGATTTCTCCATGTGGTAAAAAACTAGTGACATAGCTATAACATAATATGTATGTGCAATTAAATTGTAACTATAGTCGACTGTCCCCAAATAAGGTAAATTTATTTTAGTACTTTACTAATAAGAAATCTTGCAAGACAGTGTCTACTATTTTAAATTCTGATGAATTGAAATCATAACAACTTAAATCCTTGTCTAATTTGTAACAAAATTACTTATTCATCTGAATACTGAAAAAGAATATGGAAAAAATCACCCTGAAAATATTCTAGTATACGCAATTACTAAATCATGTGTCAAGGAAGACAAATTACCGAAAAAATACATGGATATACAATTTAAAAGTAGCAATGTTATTTATGAAGCAATGAGAACATCATTTTTATCACAAGGTACCATCTTTAACGATAAATACATTGTAAACATGTTTCTATTAATTTCAAGAAATCTTAGTAGCCAACTTTTTATATCAATTTTAAAATCGCATACCACTTAAAGATACCCAACAAAAAACAAGATGTTCCACAATGCAAAAAATTGTTTTCAAAGCACGACAAAACATGTTGTACACTTGTATTCAATGATAAGAAATCGAAAACATCATTCGTATTAATAGCAATTTAATAAAACAAAGCCAAACATCAGCTTGTTAGACGAACAAAAAGAATATTGACCATCAAATTAATAAAAAAGTACAAAGTAAAAAAGAAATTAAAAAAGCCAAGGTTTACATATTTGTGTGAACAAAACAACAGTATCAAATGCGCGCCCCTCACTTTTTTATAGAAAAAGTTTAAGTAGAATGTAGAGTTCATTTTAAATGTCTTTTAAATATATACATACAAGTGAATTTTACATTCTCTATTACATATAAATATCTTATAAATAGTTTGTGACAATTGTTTGTTAAACGGATTTTCCTTATCCTGATCCTGTATGTGAAGAGTTATAACGTAAAGTGCAGTATACGTTTAAATGGTATATCTTATTGACGGTATACTAGACGTACGTTTTATCCTGTTGCTTGGTGCCCAACCTACATACTGTACAGGCGGCATGTAGTAAGTACGCTCATTTTTATGCGCTGAAGATCCACCGTACAATCATATAGAAAGTGAATTAGAATTCCGGTATCGTCACGAATTCTTACGAAGCACACCGAACTATTGAAACATTTTCATAACGATTTTAGCGCCGTGACTTTTTATAAGTACTTTTATATGTAGCATAGAAATAAAATTGTATTATTTGATTGAGTCTGTTTGAAGTACTGAGATGTCAAATGTCTAGAGAAGCTACAAAAAAGTCAATTTATAGGTAGATATATCAATTTCAGACACTAGATTTTATTACGTAAACAAGTTACTTGTTGCCGTATACACATATCTGTTATATAGTATACATGAATATTGCATTAAAAAGTTACTTGTAAAAGCGTATAGCGGATTTTGAATTATTTGTATGAAGTATACGTACATAGACATTTTTACATTTTTTATCTTAGATCAGATAATCGCAAACATTCTCTAATTAAATGTTACGAGATGTACATATAAGAAAGTATAGATACATTTTGACATATCTATATATTCATTATAGCTAATTAGATCAGTGTGATGTCTCTATATCTGTATATTTCAATACATTTACTTCCTTGAATCCGCTGATTAGCTTGTTGCAATACACTCAAACACACAGCGTGTGACAAATAATATTAATTATATAAATATAAATGGATGTTAAATAAGTGTGAGCACTTATAAAACGGAAACTTTATAATAATTATTTAAAAATGTTCACATGACATAATTTATGCATAAATGTATTAACACGAAATTGTACAATTATTCATTTAATTATGGATTTTAAGAAAGTCGGAACTAGATAATTGGTAAAAATGATCTAGAACAATTTATTTGGGTTGGGATAGCTAATAAGATAATTATATCCCTTTTTATTATATCATAGTCAATTATAATATATTAGTTATGGAGCGTGTAGTAATTGTATTGTTTAATTCTGACGTAATTCATAACAGAAAAACTAATACAGAAATAAAGATTTTTGTGTAAAACAGTAATGTTTAGAATAGTAACCTCATTCTCTTTGTTAGTACATTGTTTATGAATTCAATCCGGGAGAACCGGATCAGGGAGTTCCGATGAAATTTTAATAAACGCAAAAAAGTCATGGCCAAAACGAGGTATGAAAGTTTCAGAGAAATGTCAGAGCTCTTTACAAAATTGACATGTAGCTTCTCATATACACACTTGAAGCTCGCCCCACTCCCCTCACTAACCCTCTCGTACCACTCTCGGATTATTAACACGGAATGTTACTCACGCAATTCAAAATATATTTCAAACAAGATAAAGTACATATGATTTGCAAGCTTATTATACATATGTATTGAAATACATACTGCTGGTGCTGGTAAATGTATTCAATTAATATTGTAACAAAAAATATGCAAATATTATTTATGAAATACTCCTGGTGCATTCAGGGACATGAAAATAAACTTACGCTATGCTTACTTATCATATGAAAGCGAAAATGCTATTTATATGTCATATTGGTTTTTGTAATACAGTGAAAATATTAATAACTGGTAAAATAAAATATTATATATAAACAAAGTACTTTTATGCAGTACTAGTAGAATTAAATTCTTAGAAACAAAGGAATATTTTCTTTATAATTTGTGAATTTGGTGTTTACATATTTCATGGAAAACAATATTATCTTTTTTTAGAAAAACTCAATGTTTTAAAATTTAGCTATAAGCACTGGAAGTATCGATTAAATGTGTGGTCGTAAATATTAATTCTGTCATTTCGAAATCTAATAATCGTTAGTCATATTCGAACATTAAATAAATCTAATCTCTTTTTCTCCGTATGTTTAAGGACTTGGCGCCTTTGTTTTTTTGTTTGTTAAGAGTTTGGCACTAAGTGGCATTATACTAAAGGTTATATATATATTATACATATGTACATATGTATATGTATCCTAATTGGTTGATTAGTCAGCCGTGGGAAGCACCATGTTATCGACTGCCGCACTGTGTGTGATTAGTATTAAAAGGTAAACTTGCGGTTATTAATACAAGAACTACAAGGATTATTTAATAATAATCTGTTTATTAGTTAACACGGATCCGGGTAGAAATTCCGGTAAAAGTTGTAAGTAATTGACAATGCTTTCAAATCTGCACGTTCATCCTTGGATAGAGGAATTGTAAAAACATTTTATATTTTAACAGACTATCATCTACTGAGGTTGGTATTTTTTGTTTGATTCAGGATGCGCTACATTGATTACCGCAGAGACTCGTACTTGCGTGATGGTAATTAAAATGCCATAAACATAATGTGTTCCGTATTTTCCTGCTAGTGATTTATTAGTGATCGGCAATTTATAGGATCACGTTTATTTGTAGCAAAGTACTTTGAACTCATATTTATCTTTTTATAAACAATTTGTTCCCGGTGTACGTTAATGGGATGTAATATAAATTCTTGAATACAACTTTTGCAACAATAACGAGATATTTAAGAACATGTACTTCAGGTCTATTTGGTACATGACGCACCAAAGTACGTTGCGTTTGAAGAATTAACCAACAGCAACATCACTCTTTCAGAGTAATTATAATGTTTTAAATATATACGTATACTAAACTAAATCTCGAATAAATGGTTAGTTTTTTTAAATATCCCTTGACATTCAATTAAATAAAAGTCGTTTGTGTGGTCTACTTCCTGTAATATGTATTTCGGTATATCTAGTTGTAATTTAAATATTCAAATGGACAAAATCAATTAAATGATTTAAAATACGATTAATTTCATTCATATTATTCACGGGAATGAATATTTATACAAAAACTTGCTTGTCTTCAATTCCGCCTACGAAAAACACAAAACATTTTAACGGAAATTTATAAATATCAACGATTAAATGATGGGTTTTGTGTTATTTGAATCATCTTGACGGAACTAACTGAACATCATATAGACATATACAATCAACCAACACATGATGACTGAATGAATATATTTACACAAGTCCTTGCCATACAGAACCTATTATTACTGGTGACACAAATAGTGACAAACCAACTATTATCGTTGATTTTCTGTTCTGATACTCAACGTGTAATACTAGGATAATTATTATTGTTTCAGCATGATGAACTGTAATTAATAATAGACTATGATGTTTAACCGCTTAATCTATAGTCTCCTGATTGAATT
>JAGJTL010000183.1:6482235-6496956 GCA_022063505.1 Calosoma granatense | reverse complement strand
TGTATACGGAACAGACAGACAGACAGACAGACAGGAATTGCTTTTTATATATATAGATTATTTATCTGTGTATATACTATTATCACAGGTAATGCACTAGTATATGTCATAGTACACATACAGGTATATCATGTAACTGTACAATTTTTCACTATACAATAATAATACAGAGACTGGATGGTGTCTACTGTAAATGCTTTTTCGTATGAGTAAACTTTACTCTATATGTGAGAATTATATAATTTCAAATAATCTACTTTAGATTTACATTATTAAGTTTGTAAAATAAAATGCATATTGATGATTTCAATAAAAAGTGCTATTCAACAAGTTCCGCCGTATACATTACCAACATACAGAAATAAAACTAATCGATCACAACACTAAAATAAATATACCTTAACGTCCATCATTCTTTATGAATATAACAAATATGTACAAACTTCTTTAAAAAATTACACAAAACTGATAATTTCTTCAACCTACTTGCCATATATATGAGTCTACTAACTATTGTGACGTCA
Source organism: Calosoma granatense (assembly GCA_022063505.1). Classification (NCBI taxonomy): domain Eukaryota; kingdom Metazoa; phylum Arthropoda; class Insecta; order Coleoptera; family Carabidae; genus Calosoma; species Calosoma granatense. Next base: position 6,496,432 of record JAGJTL010000183.1, on the reverse strand, counting down.
CAAAGAAGCATTGTTACCAACCCCCCTCTTCGTTTCAGGGCTTAGTGTTTTGCAACGATCTGAAACCAAGGCCGATACTTGTAAAGTTTGTGAATTTCTGATTGTTAAGAAATTGTTAAATATGTGCATTGTCATTTCATACAAATATGTGGAGGATGTAGGTCTAATTTGATATGTAGTATCCTTCAATAGACAATATATAACTAGTTGCTGTTGTGTGATTAGTGATAGTATTCTTACAGACATTTTTGTCATTCAAATTAAAAACTATAGCAAGCAATTTGCAGGTATATACATCTTCAAATATCACAGAAAAGAGTTTTCTTATGCAGTACATTAATTAACTGCAAACATATACTTTTACCCTTCAGAATTAAATAAACAATAACAATTGTTTCAACAGTTTATCTTAAAGGAAGCATATCCTTTCTGTACAAAAAGCAAGTAATGTTAAGCAATTCAGTTGTTAGGTAAATCACATATGTACCTCTATTATTTATGGTGACATCGAGTGTGGCTTCGTAATGTTGAATTATAACAATAAACAGAATATTCAGAGCGAAAAATATAAAGTACATTTAGACAATTATCTGTTAAAATTACATGCACACTTTTTTTAGTTCTTATTGTTCAGTAAAATTTATGAATATACAATAATGTTCGCTTATAACAAACTTTCGGATATAACGAACCTTAATTTTTGTAATAATCGCAAAAGTGTTCGGTTATAACGAACTTAAAACGGCATTTTGTCAATCACGAAATACTCCACTACGTGTACTCGATCGACTAGACGAAATGAAATTATATATTAATGATATTAATTTCACTAAAATAAAACAAACTAAAATAAGCTATTTTTTCAAATAAAATTCTTATAAATTATTGTTAATGTACATATGTGTATGTATTACAAAACGTATTATGTACCTACTTGAAACATGTATGTGTGTAGGTATGCATTAATAAAAAATGAATTTCTGATATTTTTTCATTTATTGCGAACTTCGCTTATAGCGAACCGTTTTTGTCGGTCCGTTGAGGTTCGTTATAAGCGGACATTACTTAACTTTAAAAACAAAACATACATATAGCGCTTTATCTTAAATACATATTTTTAACGGAATTTATAATTGCCTAAACTAAAAATTAACCACTGTCCATAACTGTCTATTCTCTTGAGGAAGTGTATACATAAATTACAATTAAACACTGAAAATCCGTTAAGGACTTTAATACTTAACTATTTCCAGCTATAACTAAGCACAAAACTAAGTATTGGTTGTAATACATAATTCAAGCAAGTTTAACATGCTCAAATAACTAATATTATTGCTTTTTTACTGAGAAATATATGTATGCATATATTTTCAACAATACATTAATTTACATAGGAATGTGAAATAAGGGAGAAAACAATTTATAACAATGCATTCTCTACACATTTATACATAGTGTAATTTGTCGGAGAATGTCAATTATGTATATAGTATGCTGGAATTTTTATGTTGTGTGTGTTCTTTTAAAAAACGAAATTTCACATGTAGCATGTCTCTTATGTTCCTTCTAAACAATGCCGCTTTTATGACATAATAGCTGTCATTTTACACAACCGTCGTGTTAGATGTGTGACTGTGATAAAACAGTACAGTGCACGCGCTTTATATTGAAAATGCAATGCAAGTGGCTTGACGAAACTATGTTGGCGAGTGGTTATCCACCATACAGTTTGTACGCGGGTCATTTTAATTATAACATAATTCAGTAACATGTATGCAAATAGTTTTCATTTATAGCCGAAGTTTTTAATTTATACTTTTCTATTTATACTATTCTATTATTATTGATAGTGGCTATTTTCAAAGCTATTTACACATGTGTGCGTATATGTGTGTAGTTTTACCCCGGGTAATTGGGATATAGAGTGATGTTGCGTTTTTTTTTTCTATTTGTAATAATATTCACATTAAACATGTTACCTTTAATAACGTTGATTAGTAAATTTAGCAGACATATCTTTCCAAATTGTACTTATCAAAGTAAATTTTAGTGTTTAAAGATATATTATTTTAGTTTCAATATTATTTATGTTTTTAGTTATTTGTTAAACATTTTAACCAGAATGATCCAGACAGCTATATAAACGTTTATGTAATTCTTTCCAATTTTCATAAATATTCAGAACGGAGAGAAAATACACAGGATATACTGTTTGTAACAAATATATTTGTTATATTGCATCATACATTTTACGTACAAAAGGAAATCCTAAAGCTAACATTCATATTCACAGAAAAATACTGTTCACACTATCAAATGATAAATAAAGCTCTTTGAAAAACAGTACAAAATAAGATAATCTCAAACTTCCCTCAATGTAGAAGAAGAAATGAAATTATTTTTCTCTACATGTAAGTATACCAAAATATCTGAACTTATTTACACCTGTAAAACATGGCAGTGGCAGAAATACCGAAACAGATAGCCATAAAAATTGCAAGAGTCATCAACAGTTCGAGTTTAATAATGGTGACCGTGTCCCCCGAAGTGTCCTGCACCACCTCCGAATCCATGTCCGCCATCATAGCCGAGAGCGGGTCCGGCGTAGACTGGTGCAGCAGCGACGGGAGCGGCAATTACTTTGGCAGCGGGGGCGGCATGGGCAGCAGGTCCGATTCTCTTCACAACAGCATTGAAACCGTTGGCGTCATCAGCAACGTACTCTACAACGCGCACAGTACCGTCAGGTTCAACAACGGAGTATTGACCCTTGACAACATCGCCGTCACGGTGCTCCGACTGGCTCTTGACATCACCGGTGTAACCGTCAGACACACCGTAGTTGTAGGAATAACGAGGATGCGCCTGCACAAGAAAATTGTATAGTTAAATTTAGAATGTACACGTTGTGGAATGATTAATTTAAATAAAGATAGTCATACATAGTAATCAACATCATGAGCATCAGCACCATGTCCAAGACCAACAGCTGCAACCGGTGCAGCAACGGCTACGGGGCCGGCTGCAGCGTATCCTAGACCGAGTCCACCATGTCCTGCATAGGCAGCAGGAGCAAGACCAGCTTGAGCGGCAGCTACGGCCACAGCCAAGATTACCATCTGCAAGAACAAAACAAAAATATTTTATACAAAATGCATATAATAATAATTACTACTCCATATATTTTACAGTACTGACAATGAAACTAACTAACGGTCGATTTCTCGTTTTAAACAAATAAAACTCATGACATTTAAAACATGTGATGTGATACACAAATAGAATGTTCATTACATCCTTCAGTACATAAACATACGACTGCATGTTGCATAAGAGAGTGCAGAGAGTTCTACTAACATTTAAACTTTAGGATCATGTGAATATAGGAATAGGTGTGGCAATGTTCGGTGCTCTATAGTTAGAACTGGTCGCACGCTACGACTACTTCCAGCCAATCATTTTTTCAGTCAAGAGTCAAACGCAAATAGAGCGTTACACCGTAAGTCGATTATTTTTTTATTTAATCTTTAATTTCCCGTATTGTTATAAATCAGTATAGAATTTACATTGTTATTTAAAAATTCTTCGTAATATGTGCAATACTAAACTCTAATATTGCCTAGTATTTTAATTAATTACTACCCCAGTAATGGGAATGGTGTGACGTTAGGTATGTATGTATGTATTTAATTTATATTAATGTTGATATTAAAATAAAACATAATTTACTTTAAATTCATGTAAGATGATTTTTATGTAACAGTGTTTTTCTATAATAACAATGAGTACTGTCATAATTTTTTGAGGAAAAATTATATTCTCGAATATGGAAAAGTACTTGTTATTACACTTCGTATTATATTTTGATATTGTATATGTTTCTACAGATTTTCAAATATCGTAGGTAAATAAATTTTGGAACAAATTTAATAGAACCGAAATATATAATAATTCATAAACAATGAAATTTTACAAGAAAGTTACGACAATAGAATGTCTGGCGATGTGGACACTTACTTGTACTAAACTCATAGTGATTGTTGTATTTGTGTTGTTTGGTAAGTTGCAATTTAGTAACACTTCGAGTACTCGATTGATACTGATCCCTTTCGGGTTGAGCCTCTGTATTTATAGTTAAATTTGTTCCCTATTCTATGTGAGCCATCACACACTTCACTCTAATTCAAGGTCGTCACTTTTTACTCGAGTTTCGAAAAATAAGTCTCCCATTCTCATGTACTTGAGGGATCGTGTATTATGCGATCGTGAACACCGCCCATTGTCCAAGAGCTATCGGATCACCGGAGCAATCACAACACGAGCAGCACACGGTGCAAGCCACGCCATGGGTCGCTCACTCCATCCGTAGAGTTCGCAGTTCACATTCGACATTACACCGTTATATCTTCAAATCCAGAAGATTCTATATTCGTATGCTACTTTAATTTCACTTAATTTTTGGTAATAATTTTTCTACTATAGTTTAGTACGTAATATTGATATTATTTTTTTATAAATGGCTAAATCATTTTTATATCTAGTGTTCAATTGAAATATTTTGGGAACAACTTTTACTCATATTAGTCTAAACTTACAAAGGCAATTAGAAAATTGACATAATTTTTCTTTGAAATTCATTGTAAATATGAAAGTATATTAGGGAGGAGCTATTGCATAATATATGTAAAGAGTTATTAGGTCAGTTATGCTTGTACAAGTTCAGTACAGCAAAACAATGAATCTCTTGTCCTCGTCTTGTCCAATGAAAAAACTGGGTAACATCTACACTTATCATATGCTGTATGTAATTTCATGTACATTGCACAAGTGGTCTGCTACGTGTGTTTCGTTTCACTTTTCAGATGACAGTTTGTTTATTTTCCGCAAGTAAAACAAGTGTAAAACTATTGTTGAAAATAGATCATGTTTACTTTCACTAACAGAAGCAGATGCACTGCTGATTTAAATATAGTAGTGCACTTTTCACTTTACAGACAAAAGGTGAATTTTAACGTGTTGTATTTAAATTAGATTTTTCACATTTGTGTTGCTTTTGTTCTGGTTTTTTTGTTGTTGTTGTAGTGTTTCATATAGGTCATGTTATGTAAAGGCAAAGTATTCTAACATTTCGATTAATGATAGTGGAAATTTGCTCGCGTTCTATGGACTGGTGTAACGGAACAATTATAAGATTTAATGCGCGGCTATTGGCGTGTTTGTCGTTCATACAGATCTGATATAGTTGATTGTGGAAAAACGCGCAAAATATACTTAGGCACACCGAGGTACTCGCATATGTAATAATTTTAGTCCAGTGAACATTTATTGCACTTTCGTGATATAGTTTGCACATTTCATATTCAAACCTACACGAATTATATGTATAACAAACAATACACACATATAAGTTCACATACACATTGTGATACAATCAATGAAAATTAATCTAGACTTGATTAAATCTCGAGTATGTACATATATTTGCACATAAAATAGTGCAATAATAATCAGTATTACAACTATTGTAATTATAGTATTTATGACATAGATTATGTGTATATATTAGTAAAAATTATTTACATATTAAACGATTTCGTAAAAGTTTCCTGACAAAGCATTTTAAATGAAAATGTGTCAGATTATTGAAACAGATTATTGAGAAAACTCTAGATGTAATGGTAATAGATTATTATTACACAAGATCATTTAATTTATCACACCTCTGCTAATACATATGAAATATTTCCTCTGAGAGTTAAACGGCAATGACGGACGATGTCTCAATTCATCCGTGCGTTAATTACATTACAGTAGTAGTGGAAGTATTAGCAAAACATGCAGGAAATATTATCTTGTACCATTTTGAAAAGAAAAAAGTCCTTCAATACAGACCCCGGCATCCGCATGACCGTACAATTACGTGTAGCATTTCATTATTTTCATAATTGCTACACACATCTTAGATAGAATCGTAAGTTCAGAGGTCACAAGAAAGTCAGTACCATAGTATTTTTCTATGTATTCACATAGGCGTGTATGCAGAAACTAACAAGGCAACGGAATAAATTAAAATATATTTAGAACAATTTTAGTTAAAAAACAAAGTAATGGACGTGTTAGTTGTAGTATTTAATGGCATATAAGTTATAATAAATTAGACAGATAATTAGACAATTGTTAATTTCTAGTTATAACAACTAGTCTTTAAGTTTAACAAAGATGTTCTTATGTCATCGTAAATTATACTCTGTTAGACTCATTACAACACCGTAGCTCACCTTTACACAAAGTGTCAAGTAAATGAATGGTAGCTGATTAAATTTAAACAGGTTATACAATTTGCAGTCGGAAACTAACTAGTAGATACAAATTTGTTAGAAAAATTGATCAGATAAAATAATAATTACTTCAACAACTGTTTATTGTACTTTCATAATTTCTACAATTAATGGTTTCCCGTTACGTAAATCATATGAAATGAATTGAAAGTAATGTGGTTTATTGTTTGGTTGTAAAAATTATTAAACATGCAATATGTTTGAATACTAAACTACATATTTAAGAAATGTTATAATACTCTAGATCATATTTGTAGTACAATATTTTTTATAAGGTTATAAGATTATTACAATTCTAAGAAATTCGTGCAGTTTACTATTTATACTGATGATATTGTGCGTGTTTTAGTATAAAAACAATCACGTAAGGATGACCTTCGTCCTTAGGTGTGGCACGGAAATTTAACTGTTGATGGTTGGTTTACTGCTGCTGATCAGTGCATGCACGTAGTTTTCTGTAAAGTGATTTTGTGTAATGGAGAACGTGACGACGCTAGATATGTGTTAGTGAATCTGTGTATAGGTTACAGGTTACGTGTTATAAAACAACGCATTCCAGTCTACTCTTACGTATTACTACGGCCATCACCACCACCACCATGTACGTGTATATATAGCCAAATGTGAACCACCCAACTTACTTTACTGAGACCTGTACCCTACTGTACTAAACATTGTCACGAAGAACAAACATCGTGCAACAATCTGGGGTTCTGTACATAAGTTTGCAGTTGAACTATGAAAATCCAACTTCTGAAAGGGCCAAACCAAATACGTATGTAATATCCAAGCCATTTCATAAGACAAACTTGATAACTAGTTCCTATGAGAAAAAATCGCCATTTAACTTAAATATGCTACAAATTGGTGAAGCAAATAATTGAAAATTAATTATTTCATTGTTCTGCTGATGTGAAACTGTTCGGAACAATCAGTTTTACTATCATAAAAATATCAAGGTTTATATGTTAATTTGAAATATGATTAATGTAAATTAATGTCAAATTCAGTACGTTGAAAATATAACGATAATAACGGAATAGCTCTTCTTCAAATAATATCATGTACACCAAATGATACAACGATTTTGTAATAACAAAATACACTGTTCAACCTGTGATAAATTTAACAAATATTGAAATTATTCTATTCGTGAAATATAGTTTAGTACACTGTCATCTTACCAGTTGTGGATTCATCATTATAATATTATGAAAGAAATTTCGAAATATGCATACATATGTATTGCATAGAATTTCGACAAGTCTAACAAAATAAATTTATTTATTTATACAAAAGCACTGAGGCGTATCCGGTTTATTTAAACGACGAAAAAAAGCAATTAATAAATTCATTATTAAAGTAAAAGTTTCCAAACAGGATACGTAGATGGTATAACATCAGTGATACTCTCGCGTGACCTGTGCATTATTTTATAATAATTGTTAACTGAGAGACCATCAACAGTGCTCAGGGTTTTCGCTTTCAAGGTTTTCGTTTGTTTATTTTGAAACTGTCACAAGGAATTTTACCTTAAATCTTTTTAATGTCTTCACTCCAACATTTATCTGAGATAGTCTTAACTCACGTAGCATGATGTTATATAAAAGATTAGTATGAGATTGTACGCAACATTATTAGAATCTAAATTATAACATACACATAATATTTAATACTTAATATAACTTAAAATTCAAGCTCGGCTCTCTCTATTATTAGTAAATGTTGGACTAGTTTTCGCTTATTAATATTTACTGTTAATAAAAAACATATTTGTCCGTTTCATTTTATACAACAAAACTATATTTATTTATAAAAAAAGTATAAACCTAAAACACTGCGTAATATAAAATATTATAATACCAGTACAACATTAAAACATAACAAAATTTTATAAAAGAAAAAAGAATACTAACAGAATAATAGTATAGATTAGAAAATAAATATACATACAATAGATAATAGATTGTCATTAAACAAAGTATGAATTATGATGAAATGTGTAGTTGAAATTTGAGATAAAAATAAATACATATAAACAAATATGTATAGCAATAATGAACTTATGAATGAATATAATATCCTCTACTGAAAGTTGTATTAATATAATATTTTCTTATTGTAATATTCGTAACAAACTGTATTATGGAATATGTTTTGTAAAAAATCTGTGAAATGGCGCATGTTACAAGGAAATATTAATTTTCTATAAACCAGACTAATTCAGAAAATAAAATATTTAGTAATGTTCTTGTTCAACTAACTCTTGATGTTGATGCTGGTGGTTGAGTGGTTCAGTTTTGTGCACAACCGCGTTAAAACCGTTGTGCTTGTCAGCTGTATAGTCAACGGTACGAATGGAACCATCGGGTTCAACCAGGGAGTACTGTCCTTTAACCACATCACCATCACGTGTCTCGTGTTGAGACTTTACGTCACCGGTATGGTAATCCTTTACTCCATATTTAAAGGAATACTTGGGTGGAGCCTGAAAAATGATGATAAACTTTACACTATAGCAAACACAGTGAACTATGATCAAGTATGTGCTACTTAATTTAGTTAATGCATATATAATAAATAAGAAACAGTAATAACAAATGACAATAGCGCGACATTCACACTATAATTTATTCTCTTGCGTTATGTCATAATATGTAATAATAAAGAACGTTATTAACCTAGTTCGCTATTGTAGTATTCTAGCCGTAATCAAATTGTAATTGCAGAACGTATTGCACATATGCTTTTATTCGAGTTAAATTGTTCAGAAAGAATGGTCTGGCTATGTTTTATAAAATATTATTGTGAAATTTACATCTTTATATATTTTTCAGACAATAATCATGCAATATATTCCTGATAATAATTGACAGTTATTGTAAATGTGATAATTCAGTCAGTAGTCAACAAGAAAACTATTATTTGTTATTCTTTTCATAATAATTTAGATTTTTCACATTGAGATGTTAGAAAATAATGTAATATTAAATTACATGATATCATGTTAAACTTACACGGATATTTATCCCGAAGTAAGTCAGTTGTTATGTTTTAAAATGTCTACGATAGTAAATATTATACATACATAGTAATCAACAACTTCGTCATGACCTCCATAGCCATGGCCTGCTAAAGCTTCGTGTTGCTGTGCCAAGTTCGCTGTATCGGCTTCCTCTCCGCCACCGTAATATTGGAGTTGCTGGTGACCATCCTGGTGGTCATATGACACTGGGTATTGTCCTGGATAAGGGTAGGCCAAGGCCACACAGCACAGCGCCAAGGACACGAATACAGTCTGTAAATATAAACATATGTGTATGTTATTATAAAGTAACCCATACTATATACATACATATGTATGTTCTACAATATACAACATCAATGATTTCCAAACTGTTCGTTTATCAGATTCGCTATTAGAGTTGTTAAAATATTATTTTACAGTTTTACATTTCATAATTTATGGGAAAATGAAAGACTTTTTAGAGAAATTTAGCGTTGTTTCTGAAAATAATATACTAGAAATGTGTATAATGGACACTGATTTTACATACAAACATTGAAAACAACATAACCAAGTTCAAAATAAATAATTTCTCCCCTCCCCATCAAAGTTACCGCTCGAAACAAATGATGTCAACACGTCAAAATATGGATAAATTTTGTCAGTGTTAGCACAATTTTTTCAAAGAATCATTACCAATTTTTACACATTCAGGTAAGCAGTTTACATTATAATAAATCTATGTGCACTTCTAATTTTTTTATATTCCTTTCAAAATTCGTACATGAAATAGCGAAACAGTTGTAAAGAAATTAACACTTCCTGACACGTTTGCCCAATTATCAATGTAATTCACCACAAACATAAACAATTATTTACTTTTTATATATGTGTATGTAATTATTATTATTATTATTATATGTAGAGCGATTAAATCTATTTCACTTCCGGTGTTATAAGATAAACAACATATATGTAATTAACAATAATTTATATTGTTCTGACGTCTTCCATTTGGTTAAACTATTTGTTTTGTAGCTTCCTCTGAAATAGAATTGACAAGTAAACAAACGTTGAAACAGATACTCACAGGAATAGCTGCCATTTTTATACACTGGATATTAAAGTAGTGAACCACTGTGAAGACAATTAACGTATGATTAGGAGAAATTGAAGATTCGTTATATATACTTTCTTCGCTCCGTGAAAGAGAGAAAAGAGATGTACACTTGCTGTTAACTGGAAAAGGACGAAAGTAGGTTATTGGATCTTTATACTGCATTTCATGGTGTAGAGAGTATGCTGTATATAGTTTCGTATTTAATTGTTGCATATCCTCTTTCCTATTATTGTGCAAGAGTTCACCAAACTGTTTTACCCTATACAATGTCATTCGTATCTGAACAAACCAATCCTCAACAAAAATTATAAGGTCCACAAATTTAAAATGAACATTTCTCTCTTTTCATATTTAGTTCAATAGCTCAATAAATAAGCAGGGAATAATATTTCAAAATAATATATATTTGCTCTCTCAATTAATTAAAAAAGAACAAATTTGCAGCATTCTTGATTCATTTAAACATAATTAAATGTGCTATTTTTATCGATAAAATAAATTTAGTATGCAAAATGCACTCACCTAGGAACATTGATTGCTGAATTCAATTTATGGAGAGTAAAATGCGCGATACTGCACATAATTTCACGTATATTTAATAGGCGGCAGAGCGATACGCCTGTTAAAAGCCATATAAATATTTATTTTGCAAAGAGTAAGAACCTCATTATTCTAAATTATAAGTTATTATACTTGTATTAGAACAATTATCCATGCATTGGTGAAGATACGCATAATATCGTATGCATATCATAGAAACTATGCATCCGTTTTATTTATTGTTGATAAGAGTGAACATTTGCATAATTTGAATCTATAATAATTAATATTAGGCGGTTGAAAGTTAAAGTAAAATAATACGGATATATATTCACAGATACAAATAATTTACAATTCTGTTAATTCGTAATCAGTGAATAGACTTGGAGTTTAACTATCGATTTATTATTACTAGCATGTGAGAGTTATTTGGTGCACGGAATTCTAAAACAAATCCACCTGACAACAGTTTCTATTTTTATTTTTAAAATCGTAGTCACAATCTCACAGTCTTCAACTGAAAAGCTAATAAAGAAAGTTTAACTATTTCTACCCACTTCATTCATAACAGCATTTCCTGACCAATTCTCCATATAGACGAACAACTAATAAAGTCATCTTTGCTATTACGCAAGTGTAGATACAAATCAATTTGTGTCACATCTAAAATCAGTAATTTATCAGAAAATCTTCAGTTTTTTTAACAGTAAACTATTTCAGTGTTTGTTAAAAATTAACTCAAAATAATATCAAATGAAAAAAGTAGAAAATGATTTAACAATTCTAAACTAATTATTTTAATTTTATAATTTACTTTTCTCTGTTCTCTGTTTTGTCACAGTCTATAGACTTCATTGTTCTCGGATAATTTAATTGTTTTCTTTTTATTTAACTTGCAGTGCGTGTTAAATAAAATTATTGCGTCACGAAATTATTTTCCATTGATATAAAAACTTTCATACCTACCAGTAAAAGCATTGTATTTGATATTCGATTAGAAATTAAAACATAAATTAAACATTTATTATTACATTTTTGGTTGTAAACCACTTTCTGATCTTTTCTCATTAAAAATAATTAAAATTGAATATCTCAATTCGCATTATGTATTGTATTGTGATTGCTATTATGATGAGAAAATATTTTCAGTTAAATTAACATATGTCACTTGTATTTATGCAAAAGTGTTACCAAACTTTCTCCCATAGAAATGAAAACATATTCGCACTATGTAAGTAAAGACAGGTGATGGAAGGTCGCTCAAACTATGGTAATTGAATTTAATAACATAATCTGTCAAGTGAATAGACACACAACATACGTTGTAACAAATGTATGCAGGCAGTGTAAACCGTGTCGTTCGGCCGTTTGTTCGTTTGTTTGACAATGAAAGTACGCTTGTCTTGTAAACGTCGTCATTGTTCTAAATAGTAAAAGTACATGAACGTTCGACAGCAGCTCTACTACGTGATTACATGGCTGCTATAAAATTAAATGCAAACATACCAATTGTTGTTCCTGCTTGTGTACGACTTGTGTAATCATTTTCTCGCCTTTAAGCTACTAACAATTACCACCTTTCATTGCGTTATCATACGGTTCCCTGTCAATACCGTTTTAATCCATCAATCTTGTGTTTCTGCTCTGCGGCAATTCATGGGCATATTAGCTGTTAGTCATTGTTTTTCATTTACAATGAGTCACACCGGTAATTTTCAATAATCAGAATTGAATCACTATGCAACGCGAGAGATACTGCAACTAGATTAGAGAGTAGCATGTTTATTGTGCAACAGATACAAATGCTGATTCATTGTTGTTTGTAAAACAATTTACAAAGAAAATATATATTGTGGTTTATTTCAAGTGAAATATGTACAACATACACACACGTTGCTTATTTAGAATAGTGTAATTTCTATTCTTGCCTGTAAACAACTGTTTTAGTTCCTTTCGGCAACGTATGTGTTTCACTTTCACGAACTCTGTAAAAATCAAACAATGCAAATATCGAATTGTCCGCGCCTTTGGCCATTTGCTTATGTGAGAACAGAATTATGTCAGAGGAAATGTATAAAAATTAACTGCTATTATAAATTATGTGAAGATTTTATTATCAGTTGTATATTAACTAATATTAACTTTTAGGCTGTTTAAAGTGCATTAAAGTGCACAGAAATATTATTGATAATTGAATAATTTTCATAAATTACCAATGACTCATATAAAATCAACAAAATCACGTTCGAAAGAGAGTAGTGTGATCAATGATAAAGAAAGCATTTCTGGCATGTCTGTGCATGATATTCTTCGTCAAAAATCTACAGTTTTCAATACACTGAGAAGGTATTTGATATTTCCTATTTATTGTAAAATAAATTTTAGTAATATGAATAATTATTTCACAGACCAATACATTGTCCAATCACAGATTGTAACAAGTTAATAGCAATAACCCAACTGGTGACTCATTATATATTTGAACATGCAAGAATTCCACGAGATTTTCTGGAATTAAACGAACCACATACCCTTGGTGTTAGTTTGAACAGCATGGAATATAGAAAGGCTCATAGTATAGCCCTGTTATTAATACAAACGGAGAAATTGTAAATATTATTTAGCATTAATTCTAACTGTTAACTTAGTGAAACAGATATTTGATGTTTATTCATATTATAATATTCTTTACTACAGCGAAACGCAACAGCCAACCGATGATTGTATTGCATTTTCTCTGATGGCGGCCAAGTTACGTTGTAATCCGTTATGTAATAAAGAGAATGACAAGGAATTGGACAAGAGTAGTCTGAAAGAAGATGGAGAACAGCCGATGCATCATTCAGATTTCGTTATGTTCTGGATGTGTGCTAACGTGGATGAGAATTTTCGATGTTTAATAGAAATATCCGATGACAGCAAGTGTATAACATACTCAAGATTTGGTCCGATTAATTCGTTCAGAGATAGTAATGATCCCATTCAAGTGTTCCAGACAGGAAGCTATTTGATTGTTCCAGCATCAAATGTGAACATCATTACAAGAAATGGTCTTTATCCCATTGTTCTCAAAGTCATCGTATCATATCCTTCATAAATACATACATGCATACAAACGTTATTATTATATTAGGTAATTTTCACTGGTTATTATTATATTAAATTAAATAAATATCATTCATGTAGAACTAT
>JAGJTL010000183.1:6467145-6481991 GCA_022063505.1 Calosoma granatense | reverse complement strand
ATGTGCATTATGCAAAATCATAAAAGTCTAATTATAAATAATATTCGGAGGAACGTAATATACATTATAAAAACCGTTTTTCTTCTGCTCATAGTTGTTTTCACTGTTTTCTGTTTGTTTTATTAATTGTTGTTTGGTATTCAGGTAGGGAACTTTATCGATTGGGCGAACATGTTGCTCTTGAATATTTTGATAACGAATATAATTTTCCAGTGATTGCAAGGCTGCATTCATTTGTGGTGATATTTGATTCGTTTTGAAGAAGTTATTTTTCACTAAAGGTTTCCTACCATCTTCTATTTTGGTTCTGAAAAATAAATAATTATAATTTATAAATTGTTCTGTTACACTAGTACATTTCACTTAATATCTTCTACCTTTGAACTATACAACTACTATTACATATGTACATTAAAACTTGTTTACCTGTATCCTAAATGATCTGCAACGTAATGTACCATGTGAACATTTCCTTCCGGCGTTACGTATCCATAACTTCCGATTACAGATCCATTTGCGAATTTCTCCTCTGACCGAAACTGGATGTTTCCCGTTTCTGCATCTTCGACATCGTAGCCGAATGAATATGTTCCGGGTCCGTCCGTTTCCCTTACGTTGTACTCGTTCCACTCTGTTACTATACTTAGTTTTTCCGGTTGCATCCTGTTTCTGGTTAAGGTTGGCAACACTGCACTGTATACGTGCGATATTGTGCATACGACAAATACCTATAAATGTTTCATTTCTTTAAAATGATTTGATATTCCATTAAATATTAAATTATGAGTAAATATCAACGCTAGACTACTAGTAGGTATTATGTAATGTTAAATAGTGATATATTTATTAATAAAGATAACAAATAATCCAGTTATTCGGTTATATTAATAATGAATAGTGTTATTATTTGCACTGATTCATCATTTCTCCTTCTATTGGACTTGTTGGTAAATATTTATTACAGTCACATTTGTGAGGAATACATTCCTACAAAATCATTTCAACACGTACATATATGTGAGACAGTAGCTTATCGCCTGTGACAGACGCATGATTGAAAGTTAACATCCAGTTCGTTGACAGCAGTCGTTCTTATATGTATAACGAATGTAACATAACTTGTACAGGCAATAATAGGGAAGAGGCGGTACACACGATGTGTACAACATGTGAATACAACTTTGACATTGCAGAATGTACTTCTGTAATTACATGCGCTGGCCACTGTCATGGAACTCATACGGAAGCTGTCAACGTTGCTCGACACAACATAATTAACCTCACAAGAAGATTATTCATGAGCGTCGTAATGGTAACATAATAGAACCAGCATTTTTGTTGTTAGAATTATTAATTATTTGCCAATACAAACTTTTTCAAAATGCAATATGCATCTTAATAAGTTTTAATGGAAATGCAACGGACCAGAAACGTTTTACGTATAGAATTAATTTATTATTTTATACCGTACGCACAAATTGATCATTGTTTATATTGATGAAATATTTAAATGTATAAGTAAAATAACAGTAAGTTTAACTTTCGCCATAAATAACATGGAAACTATGCATAACACAAATTCTTTAAATAACCTGCAGTTAAAGTATACCTATTTCCAGTAAAACTTCAAGTAGATATGTATATATTAACGCAAAGTAGCTGAGAAACGTGTGAAACAGAGATTTTTGTGTTCTTTGTACTAGTTCATATGTATACTGCGAACCTACGCAAGTGACATATATAGTTAACTACGTTCAATATGTATGAACGATAAAAATCGGTCAATAAATTCAACATTCACAGTATTAATTTAACGATATAGAATTTCTAATTCACCAACGCGAAATTAGCAGATAAGTAGAAATAGATGTATTCTATAAAACTTTCTTCTGTACTTCATCTACAAAATAATTAATGATATATACATTATTGTAAAAATATTTTGAGAATAAATAATTTTCTCTTTAATATAAATTGGATGACAAAAATTCGTATATAGGTACAAGGAATGTGTATACAATATATAGAAAATGTCAAACAATGATATATAACGTATTGTGTAGGTTGATAAATATTGTATTTAATTGCACAGTATTTATTCATTGAATAATATATTATTGTCGAACCTATCATTATCGATTATACAAGTGTGATGTCGTTAGTAAATTTAGTTTAAATTATACACAAGCTCTCGTGTCATTAGCATTGTTATGAGTATGCTGAAACTAATGAACTGCAAAAATACTAAAACAATTTTCTACAATAATCTATTGCAAACATACATTGGATAACGTCAACACTAGATTTATAAAAATAAGTAAAATCATAAAACTATACATAATTAATAAAACAAAGAGTATAAAACTATAAAATTGCGGGTGACAATTAAAACTTATGAAATATATGATATGACAGAAGTAACTGACGAAATGAAAATAAGTTATTCTTAATATGTTTCTACTGTACACAAGATAATTTAACAAACTGGTTAAATTTGTTTACAGATATAAGAGAATGTAAATATAGTTGAAAAACACATATACATATTTACTTACAAGGTAAATTGAATGACGTATCATTTTTATCAGATGACATGCACAACACACGGAAAATATCTAAACTGTTGAACAAGGGCACAAATTCTGGTCTCATCAGTATTATATATACTAAGATGTAACTCCTACTTGATGAACTTGAGGTAGAGGTGGAACCGGGAGTTCACTACCTGCAGACATAGTCATCCCGCCCGGGATAATCCTCAAGACACATTCCAAAAAGAAGTAATTGTTATATTTTTCCTTGCATTTTACTCATACATTTGATTAAAATTTGTAATTTAATCTTTAATAAATAATATATTGCATATCAGAAAACTTAACTAAACATGTAGACAAATCTCTACGAAAGTTAATCTTTCAAGTATTTTACGGGGTTTCTAAGACGAGGTTTAATTAATATCTAGAATATTTAAACGAAACTATATTGGTTACCTGTTAAATAACATTAATGTTACAATACGATATTGTTCGTTTTCATTCGAGATTTAAATTAAATCTTAGAAACTCATCATTTGTAGTACAATAATTTTCCACAAATTATGTTTGTTATAACGTGTAAAACAGTATCAAAATTGTGTATTACATATTTCATTATCATCTATTTTATGAAATTAGTTTTGACTTGTAACATGAAGATGTAGGTAGGATTCGTATGCATATTGATGGTTAATATGTTTTTACCAAAAATACACGAGCATAAAATAACCTGTAGCTTTAATACCAAACTGTATATTCGCATTAAAATAATCTGTACGTATTTCGCTGGGAGTTTAATTTTGCATTCGTGGGCAGTGTTGGCTAGATGTGAGAGATTATAGTTTTACAACTCATAAAACATTAACAACTATCATAGATTTGAGATACAGACGTGAAAGGCATTTCCAAACATGTCTTCCCTCAATTACACGTATGTTTACAAGTGTTGCCATTCCACTTTATGATTATGATATTAAAATGTATGCTATAATTTATGTTTAGTTTTTCGATAGTATCTTTGAGACTTGACACCTTTATGCTTTTAATGAATTAAATTAAAAATAAGCTGTGCCAAAATTATAACAAAAATTTAGATAGATTAACTTCAAAATTGACAGGGCAATTAATAACTAAATTGATTCGTGTGCTCATTAAATGTGACAGCAATTAATTAATGAAATCAATATTTAAATTCAGAGCAAGTATCGTTTACGTGTAGGTCATATCTACATATTTGCAAGATAAGATGTGTATTCCTGTTTCAGCTGGATTTTCAATATAAATCTGCATATTTATATTTCCACATTTCCATATACATATTTAATTTTAGTACAGCAATACGTAATTAATGGGAAATTAATTAATAGATTGATACGTTTCCATTTGTGTGCTGAAATTATTTTAAAAAAAAACCTGATCTAATAAAAAACAAGAATACCTTTATATGAATGTGTAACGCACGCCTGGAGGTGCAAACACATTAAAGAATTGAGACAGATAATTCCGGAACGCGGCTTGTGCCTAAATTATCCTAATTACTATTCACATCACTTGTCTCGTTGTAGGTGGGACAGTTACGACGTACAAACAGCGTACCATAATTAAATCACTGAAACGAATCTTTGCTTATGACACCTACATGCAAATCCATATTTAGTTTGTCGGTGTTTTCTTAGTTGTAACGGTTGGTAGCCGTGCGATTTGCAAATATTCCGACACAAAAACTCCATGTTCCGTGAACTCTGAACCTGTTGTGCTTAGGGTCATTTAGATTTTGAGTCGATAGCTGATTATAATGTGATGTATTCTGAAGAATTTCATAATAAAAACAATCTACAGTCATGGTTTATTTCATATAAGTCAAGTTTTATAAAGTTATATTATCACAACTTGTTCGTTGTTATATGTTCTGGACGTGATATGACTTGGAAATACATAGTAGATTTCCTTGTAAATCAGTCAGACATTTATGAAAGGTACTAAAACACATAAAATTGTTATTCTGTATTGTTTATTTTGCTTTGTCTGACTCACTGATATTACTATTTGCAGAGTAATTCTGAGATTCGGTGAACAAATACCTACTACTACTAATAATAATAATGAGCGTAACAAACTTATGATTTATTATAACCTTTATTTGGCCTTAAATAAAAGCGAAAGTAACACGAATTATTTAAACACAATTTTTAATGTAGTTCAGCCAATAATTTGAAGGTTCAAGGACACTTTTACAAATTCACGTTTGTAATAATAATAATAGGATTTAATTTAGCATAAAGCTAGTTACTACAAAACATTTTACTAATACCATATAAAATATGTACGATTATATACTAACATGTGAATATTAGAAACAAGAAAATATTACTACGCCTCACTGTAATGGTATGATATATTTATTGGGGTCGTCAAACTAAGTTACTATAACTATACACACATGTATTATTATGCCAAGCAAGTTAGGACCTAACTAACAAATAAAAAACAAATGATTTAATTTGAATTAAACTTCACACATTTCTTATTTAAGTAACAATAATTACATATAAAGAAAACTGTAAATGATTAGGTACTACTATCGTGTAATGTTTATTAAAATCATAAAATATTTTAATATTATTACAGATATAGTACTGTGCAACTAATGTTAAATAAAATCTTCTAATTGTGTCTCCAATAAGATCTGCACACTTTTTAAATCACTGAAATAATAAATTCCCCTAAGCAAGTCTCATACCTTCTTGATTTTTATTAGCATAAAGCATTTTTGGTAAAAGATACAAAAAAATAAACGATAATTAATATTACCATGTTTTAACTAAGATAATAATCATTTTATATTTTATATCTGTAACTGTTTGTTTCCTACGTCTTCTTAATTACTCGCTTCTAATTAGCATGTTCCTATTCTCGTTTCTGTTGACAACGTGGGATATTTAACTGCAAATATAATGTATCGGCTAGTAATTTATTTTGGCACTGGCACGTAGGATAAAATGTTTGGAACGTATATAAATCATTTGCTTCAAGACTCTAGTTTAGCATTCATAATTTACAAATCGATAACGATTATAATTACTTCATAATATATAGCCGTCTTCAATAATTTTTTTTTCATGTTATTTAGCACTGACAGTAACAATTATAATTTTTACCGACCTGTAATAAATTTTGCAAATGATATATTGAAGCGGGAACATGCTTATATGGAAAGGATAATTAAATATATGCACTAATGAAAAATTATGAACGAGATTAAATGATCAATTGTCAACTATTTAAAACATCTAACTACTATAGGCCGTTGTTATTCATACTTTGTACAAAAATTAAGAGAACAATAGGATAATGTGAATAAGATGTAATTATTTATATCTGATAATTACATTTGCCAAGTTTAGTCAAGGGAATGGAATATTTTTCAGCGTTGGTGTTTTATTTTCTCACAATATGAATTATAGCTACCGGCATAGCACATAATTTATGCGATTTACACTTCTGAATAAAAACAAAAAAAAACTTCGTTACAAAGTCAACCAACTCATATATCTCCAAAGTTTTAGCTGACATTTATTTTTTAATTTCATCAGACATTACGACTTTTACCCTTATACGACAAGACTTTAATGTACAGATACGTATAATTTTATGGTTTTTAAATATTTGACAATTTTATTCTGTGAATAGTCCATAAATTTTTTAATACAAAAGATACAAAATGATACCTGTCTTAAAATATTTTATTCATCTTATGTGATTTTTTTTTCTAAATACGCCTTCAATGTGTCAATAAATACTGATACGTATAATATATGGTTTAAAATTTGAATTTTAAAGAAACGAGAAATATGAAATTCATTCACTACTGATTCCAGAAATTAAATATTGTATAGTGATTTTAAATACATAAAACTGTAGTACGTGTAGTTGTTTACGAGTTATTTACTTCCTGTGCCGGTAATAGTACAAACTGTAATACATTAGATTTATATTTGAAGCACGAAGTTTTATCAACAAGGAAAGAACAAACCTGAACTATTAACGATTCTTATATAGTCAAACAACACATGTGATGTACACGCTGATTTCTCTGACTGAATTTTCTAATTTCACGACAGGTTTTACTGAACACGCGTGAAAATCAGTTCAATGGTATAAACAGTTTATAGTTTAATGTTTTTAATTAAATAAACTTGTGGTTTTATACGAGAAAATTCACTTAACATGTCAATCAGTTAACTGAAAGCGTCTTGTTAATTAAAAAAAAAAATTAATTGTAATTTGTAAGGGAAAATCAACTCAGTTTTAGAAAATTGAAATTAAAACAAGTATATTTCGTAAAAAATAATTTTATTCTACATTTAACCTTAACTCTATAAAATGCAATACAAAGGAAAATAACATATGAAGTATAAAACAAAACAAAATGGCATATGGTGTGTATAAAAATGGCGAATACATGTATATGAATTAGCATGAAACAAAGAAAAGCTTTTTGGTTAAAACTAAATTCTATGAAATATGAACTGGGTAACTACGACTGACAAGAATGAATTAAATTAATAGAATAGATTAATGATACCCGCCAAGACCTACACCACCGTGGAAGCCATGAGCTACGGGGATGGCTGCCACTTTCTGCACTGGCTGGGGATGTACAGCATGACCGGTGCGGGTGACGATGGCATTGAAACCGCTGTGACCGTCATCGTGGTATTCGACTTTGCGTACTGTGCCATCTGGTTCCACTAGGGAATATGAACCTTTCACTACGTCGCCGTCACGTTCTTCTTGTTGCTCCTTGATGTCGCCAGTGTGCGCGTCTTTTACTCCATAGTTGAATTGATACTTG
The DNA here is from genome assembly GCA_022063505.1 of Calosoma granatense. Lineage (NCBI taxonomy): Eukaryota > Metazoa > Arthropoda > Insecta > Coleoptera > Carabidae > Calosoma > Calosoma granatense. The sequence continues at coordinate 6,474,602 of JAGJTL010000183.1, read as the reverse complement.
GGATACGCCTGGAAATATACGTTAGCTATTTTATTTATTATGCATTCCACCTGCGTCCGACAATATATTTGTGTATTCTAAATGATATTATGATGCAACGTGCTTCATACTTCTTGTACATTTTTTATAATACGTTACGAAGCAGCTACGCACTTTGCAGTTATCGATTATACTGTTTTTCTGATTTCGTATCACATGCTTCGGAATAAAGTGCATTTTTATTATTAATTCTGTCTAGATAATTATTAAATGATGTTTCCTTATGCAGCAATACAGTCAATATATTTTGAAAAATAAAATAAATCCGATAGATCAATTTTCGCGATCGGGATAGTAATACATTTCTTCCAGCCTTGCAGTATATATGGACGTTAGTATAGGAGTAGCACAAATCTTTATAAACGTAAGGATTGATTTCAACATACATATATTAATTATAATTGTAATTGTATAACATTTTATATTTATTTTATCAGATATAAGTATTAGGTCGATAGAGTTTTAGATTCCAGAAATTATCCGTGTGTTTAAATTATTTCCATTCAAATAATCTTATCTACGTACATTTATAGAAGTATTGCATTATTATTATAAATATTCCTGAACAACAGTAACTAGTATTATCAATTTCTCGCACATTTAACACCTTACTTAGTCAGAATAAAAGGAAGGAAATTATTTGAATTAATCATGATGTGAGTATAATAATTAAATGCATGTAAACAATCTGCTTATATGGAATAATTATAAAGTACAGCAGTAATTATGTCTATAAATTCTACTAGTCACGTCTGACACAGCAATCCGACGACATTCTTATCAGAGATTAAACGGAAAGAAACTATGAAATACTTCATCTATATGCGGTTACTTATCATTTTTTTAGATATCAAAAGTTAAATTTTTCATTTACTTCAGATATCCGATTAACCTTTAACTATTTATGAATATTAAATAATCTCTGTTATCTGTAATTAATAAATAATGTATTTAAATATAAAAGTAAGTAATATGTATATTGTGTTGATTTCTATTAATTAATGATTAGTAATATTCATTGTAAGAATTAAATATTAGAAAGTAAATAAGCTGTTATATCTCAACTCATTCATTATGCTGATCTGTAATTGTATTTAAATGGTAATAAAATAATTAAAGCGTATATTACAATTAGAAATTCGCGATTCAGAAATCGATTAATTATTCAATAGAAATAATTGGTATACTTATATAAAAGCAGAGTGGAATTTTAAATACAATTTTACTCTGTAAGTACATTTAAACTTCAGTCATTAAAATGAAACATTGTGAATACGTGCTTTGGTAGCGAAAGCCTTTCTCTGAAAACGTGTTTAGTATTTTATGCTTGTATTAGCTGCGTAATAAATAATGTAACTGGACTATGTTACTGTCAACAAACAAACATTAGAAACAATTTACTTAAAACTCTAAACATTCCCCGTCATGGAGGCAATAAATATAATATATTGACTCATTCCCAACAACTAGTGATTTAAAAATATTTACTTTATATAAAAATATATCAAGTTACTTTCAGTCACACGTCCTAATTTATCTTTGTTTTCAGAAACTGAATTATTATACGTGTTTTTTATGGAATAAACAAATACAAATTTAGAGTAAATCACTGCGTACCCCTTTTTTAATTAAAATCTTCATTTTCGAAATGTGATTACACAAGAAACGAGCAATATTATTGGATTAGTGTCAAATTATAAATAGAATAAAATACTGAAAACGGCACTATTTAATTTGTTACACAATATACAGTATAACCCGCTTATAATGAACTCGCTTGTAATGGACACTCTGTTATAATGTACCCTTTTTTAAAGTCCCAGTTCAAACACGTGTAAAAACCTCGGTTATGATAAACTTCCGTCTATAATGAACCAAAATTCGTTATTTTGTCCATTATAAGCGGAGCGATTAGGGACTTTCCCGATAATTATGACACTTTTTCAGTACTAAACAAAGTCCAAACTTATTCTACATAAAGATTATATAGCCAAACCGTGGATCCAAACAAAATTAACCGATTTTTTTTCGAAATATTTAATATTAAATATATGCGTTCATACATATGTGTGTATTACAATAAGTTTTTCGCATTTATTTTCGTGTTTATGTATACCTATATACGAAGTACATATTGTGTTAGTTATCTTTTTTTAATAAAAACATGTCAATGAAATAATATGAATATAAATTTGTTTAATTAGTAATTATTCTGATGAGATGAACCTCGACTATAATGGACGATTTTACTTGGTCCCCTGAAGTCCATTATAAGCGGGTTATACTGTACTTACATCTGTTTATGTTAATATATGACAAAATATACTCTGTAATTGCATCCCATCTGTTGATTTTATAATAAATTGCTTCTGTCAGAAGCAAGTTGTTTAACTGGCATTCTGTTATCCAATATGGCGTAATGTTGTCCCACGTTAGAATGCTTAAAAGTTAGCGTCCCTTTGGAAGCTTAATGGAAGTTTGTTTCACGTATAGGACGTAAACCAGTGAAATTTTAAAACTGCAGGTTAATAAACGTTATTAGAGCTGAGATCTTACCACGGGTTCAGCAACAACTTTGTGAACAGGGGCGGCATGAATGAGGGCCGCAGGTGCAGCCTGTAATGCAAGACCATGCTCATAGTGCTGGGGTAGTGCACTGACACAAACCAAGATGGCGGCTACAGCAATGAACACCTGAAATTACATTAAATACCATATCAGTTTTTTTCTAAACTGAAACTGTAAATTTTCAAATTTAGTTATTAGCGGCAGATATTAAGTGAATGATATTAATGTGTACTCTACATCATTTGATGTTTACTGCAGAACATGCATGTTCTAAAAAGAAAACTATTTTCTCTTTAAACAAAAACCAGATTAATTTCTAAACCGGTAAACCACATAAGGATATTACTTTAAAAAATATCTAAACCATCACAATACTTCACAAATCTGTTCACTATTACTAGGAAAAAAAAATTAAGTATGTAGGTACTGTTAGTGTTGTTAGTACCTTCATGATGGAAATATGAATGATTCACTAGATCACACTGACGATCCAGACTTTTCGAAGTGTATTTATACGATGGTAAAGCGGAGTTCGAATCCCACCACGGATCGGACGCTCTTCCACCGGTTCAACCCGTATAGGAATGCGTATGTATTGTGCGTGTGTGTATGTGTAAAGATGTGTATTTGTATGAGATGTGGGGATAGTTGGTAAATACGCAACTGTACATCGAACATGTGAAAGTAAAGACGCGTGAACGTGATACATTAACTTGCTCCACTATTTCACTTTTATTCTAAATTTCAATTATGTTCAATTTGTTTTTTTTTTCGCAAAAATACAATTCTCAATACACATCCTCATACATACAAAACTATAATATACATCTTGGAAAATAATTAACTGATGCGTGTATAATGAATAATAAATACTGATTGTCAAATTTTTCTTTACTACATATATGTATCTAATTATTAATTCTTGACATGTAAATGAAATAAATTGATTTTAATCGTTCTACGGTTATATATTAGCATATAGAGGAAATAGTATAGTTACTCTATACATATGTAATCATTAATATGTTATGCCACACGCAATGTAACATAAGATACAATAGGTGTATCTCAGTATGCTATGTACAGCTATGTGTACGGGTATATATAAACAGGAAGTTTAAATGAGTTTTTCAAGAGTAATACATACTAAACGTTCTGCATTTGATTAGAATGGTGAATTTTGTGATATACACACAAGTATTCAGGCATACATGTACTTCATTGAACTTTATTTAAAATAACTTGCATCAAACAATCAACAAATTCATGGCAGATTTTTACCTAATAACATAAAATATATTTAACTTAAGCAAATATTTTGTCCATTTGTATCTAGGACAATGATGCTATTTCTACTAATTCCGTTGTATAACCAACAGGATCTATATTATAAATATCTATAAAAATATTGAATTTAATGGGCACTAAATAGTAGCAGGCTAAAAAATTTTTCAAATAATATATAATTAATATTAAGTTTCACAATTATTACACATATCAATTAGTTTTGTATATTAATTATATTCAGTTGCTATAATAATTTGTGAAGAAGCTACTCATTAATGAATGCTGGTATGTAATTAAGATGTCTACTAAAAATCTAAAAAAAAAAAATTTTTAGAAAAAATAGAGAGAGAAATTTAGAATAGGCCAACAATTTTTTTACATATGCGTATCTCTCATCACACCGGAAGTATTTCATCCGACTACAAATTTATTCTGTTTGTATGTTTGCCATAGGTCAACGACAATCAAACATCGTAAAGATGCCACGTCGATAAGTTCATGTTAGAAAACTGAAACAAAGGTGAATCAAAACCATTATGCATATTTTCGTACGATATTGTACAAAATTTCTATTTTTGTAGACATTCACGATAACAGAATGGAATGCATTGTCTATATACATACAAATTTACATATTTTTGAGAATCTATAATGATAATTTGAAAACTCATTTTGCCCTGGACGAAGTTTAATCAGTTTTAGCGAAAATCTCTGTAGAAATTAAATTTTTAATTAGTAACGACGCTTAGTTACAAGATGTATGAAAATTAACATGTCAAAAGTTTCTACAGCCCTTTCTGTTAATTCTCTAAAGTTGTCATGTTTCTTTAGTCTTTCTTTAAATAAATTTTACAACAGTATAAATACGGAAAATATATTTATAATTATTAACCTTTTAACTTTAAAATTTTACCTTTTTCTGTTTATAATAATTATTATTATAATCCATTTTTGTACTAAATCAAGTTAATCTAAATATTTATCATGAATGAAAATATAAAATGTGTGTTATCACATAAACAAACAAGGAAGTAGGTTGATTAATATATTATCCAGATGCCTCATTTATAATACAAACAATAGCAAGATCATTACATTTTATATTGTATTCAGAAAATACTGCGCACAATAAAGTTAGCTGGGCAACTAAAATATATTCTTCCGCTAATAATTGTACAGATAACTCAGAAACAAAACCTGACATATAATATTTGTCATTTAATAACACACTTGATTATAGCTCAGTGACCGCTAAATGTGCCCTGAATGTATAAATAACAATTTTTTATTTACATGAAACAGGTTTATATGTATACTGCTTTGGATTACATTAATAGTAATTTATATGCGGGAGTTCTGTCTATTTATAATTCACAATATATGTAACAGTTTTCTAAAAGGTTCTGTATTCAGAAAAATTTACAGTTTTACAAAAATTAATAATATTTAATTAAAATAAAGGTATTCATTTGCAAAAGTTATATATGTATACCAGCATTTATACTGTAGCAATGAATTATTATTTCCAAATACTTACTTATAATTAAGAATGTACTTGTATTTAAGTAAATAATTTTAGGTAAGTAAACAATTTTATTTATGTATTGTATTTAAATTTTAAAGTAATATGTGTCTGTTATTTCACCTATTAAACTACACCATACTATAATTGTAATTTAATTAATATAATTTGTATAAATAGTATCGGATTTCTAGGATGAGGTTCAACTTAAATCTCGATTCAAAACAAACAATATCGTTTAATGGTATTAAACAGATTTGATATTGTTCGTTTTTATTTCATAATTTAAATAAAACATACCACATCCCACAAACCAAGCATAAGTCGTGTATTTACAAATAAGAAAATGAAATCTCTCACTTGTAAACTAGCTTAAAATACCGTCCGACAGTTCTGGCGTTACGGTTATCTATCTCGTACACTTCACCATAATGGTAAACGTAATACGTAACAACGGGAAACACAACTCTCCAAGTCAATAACAGTTAGCGCACACAACAAAATGGGAAACGAACGCTTTATGCGACATGCATTCTCAATGTAATTTAGGTGTTTAAAGATTACTTGAAAAAAATAACTTTCCTTTCCTACTTTTCTGTAATTTTAAATTAATTCTATGGTTCAGCTTTGCATACATTACTGATTCTTAGTCAATTGTTATTTATAGATGTTTCAATATAACGACAGTTTCGCTGCTTATATATACATAAGTAAATAAAATTAATGTGGCTAGATGGCATGATAAGTACAGGGTGCACATCTATAATTATATATTACTAACAATACAGATTCGCTCTAAATGTTACAGATATCTTAACAACAACAACAATATTACTCTACCACTCTACATATTTACATCCAGTAATCACTTTAGATTTATTCTTTCATTCTGCAGTAGAAAGAGTGAAATATCAGCTGTAGTAATATAGTTCTGTGAGCAATTATAATAAATGATCTAATCGTTCAGTCATTCGTGAATCTAATTCACTTCATTACTGAGCATCGTCGCGCTAATTATTCACAGTCACACATCTTATACAGTGTACGAATGCTACATGACACATGCATAATGCACATTTCCACGGCCATTATGATTACACAGTTGGACGAATGTAAATCGCACAGTCCACTAGGAAATTAATGGTAACTTAAACTGGTTCACTTTTTACTCTGTTTTTAAAGAGGAACGCTTTCCCTTTCGCTGACACTGTTTTCCTTCTGTGTACGTTATGACATCAGAATTATAACACTCATTATTGATCATGTTCAAGTGAACATTGGAATTTTAAGTAAATTATCAAAACATATTACGTAAATTTATTATCATCAAACCGCGATATACTAAACTTATTTATAAACTGTCTATCAATCTGTTGCTACTTCTTACTCATATTAAACATTATCTATATAAATGAATCATAGAAGATTAATCATTTAATATTCTGCAACATTTTGCATATGTGATGATTTCATTAGTGGAAGAAAATTGTCTGTTATAAAGCGGTCTGATTTACTATAATTGTGTCGTTAAAGACTTAAATAAGAAATAATATTTCGTACGATAATAAAAGTCTAGTTGCTCTAAGTGGTATATTGTTTTTCTTAAAGCCAAACATGGGCCAATACTCTGTTCAAATGCAGCTGATTTCCTTCTATAATAAGTGAAGATAACTTTTCTAATAAGTATGTTATTATTTAATAGTTTATATGATCTCTATCACGGTACTTTCTATTATGCATGCAGCTGACTTTGAAATATGTGCGACTGACTCCGTCACGTATAGGTTACGGCCATTTTAATTATAACGAATTGTAAGCTAAGTAGTATTATTTCTGATTGTATGTAAGTTACGGATCTCTTAGCATTATAGTAAGATATTAGAATTAACTACAATTTGATTTTTCATGAATTTTCTGGCACACCATAACTGGTTCAATGTGAATATTAGATTTTTATCATGCACAGTTTTTTATTCTATAATATTTCACTACAAGATTTTCTGCAAAACAATATATGTATAGACGTATTTCCAAGTATACA
>JAGJTL010000183.1:6441175-6467136 GCA_022063505.1 Calosoma granatense | reverse complement strand
TCAAGGTCATATGTAGAATTGGCAGTAATATTGTAAATTTCAACTCTGAATCTTGCCAAATGTAATATAGTCACGCAATGTAAGATAATATGTACATTGTTTATGCATTGCATACATTGAAAAAAAACTGTATGTCACAGTAAAAGCATTTCTATTCGAATAATGGTGACATTCTTTTATAAATTCACTGTGAAATAAGGAAGTAGTTTCAGATAGGAACACGTTATATATTATGTGAAAATTACATTATATATGTTATAAAAATCTCAATCTCTTAATTACTTTTAGGCAATATAGAGTACTTTAATAAATATACACATCATGAACTAATTCAATTTAATTTTTTAAATAAACGTTATATAACTTTCTTATAATATTAACCCAGTTTTCATTTATACTCGTACGTGGATGAAATAACATTTATGGCCTGGTATATATTCTAAACATTTTCTTATCATAAGTTAATAAGGATATAAAATGCATATTATTTTATTAATAAACAATAAATACGCGGAAATGCATTTGTATGTATGTACAAGAGTTTGTACCAACTGGTTACTAGTATAACCAAGTTATAAAGTATATCGCATTACATAACACTATATTTCTCTCGTGTCGCATTTGTAACTTGTGTATTGACCGGCTTCCTTTTACGATGTTTTAATAATAAATTGATTTATGTAGAACTTAGACTGGTGTCGCTAATGGCTATTATTTAATAAGGCAAGAATCTAATAAAAAATTAAATGTCGCATTTCTGAGTAAAATGCTTGATATTACATAATAGCGTACAAATAAAACTATTTATATCTGTTTAACACTTAAATGTTTCTTGTAATTTTTAAATATATGTATGTGAAAACTAGGACCATGTATTCGTAATATTTCAAGAGCTCTATCTCGATTTATATTAATATTTCCATTCTTTTTAATAAACATATATTATATGCTATATAGGGTACACTAATAAAAAATATAATTTTTCAGTATATTTTATGTAATATTTAATTCGTATTACAATTAATTAAATGCCTAAAGCGATAACAGATTTTTAATTTCTACATAGATACATACATAAGATAACTTATTCTATTTGCTAATGATTTAATAATGTGTACATGTTACATCACGACCTTGATTGTACTGAATATGGATGTCGTACACAATATACTGAATCCCTAGTGGCTACCGGGTTTGACGTATTCAACTTTAACTTGGAAACCATTTTTATCATCGGCAGTGTATTTGACAATTCTCAGAGAACCATCGGGTTCCATAACGCTGTACTGACCATTCACTGCATCACCGTCACGGGACTCCTGGTGAGATTGCTTGTTTCCCGTGTACGGATCTACTACGCCATATACATAGGAGTAATCCGGTTTTGCCTGAAAATCAATTAAACATTTGTGTCCTTATCAGATTATTGTTATTACAGATTTACAGAACATAAATATCGACTTTTCTAAATAACAACAAAAAATTTTAATACGACATTTTCAGTGATGATATGACAATTTTTGTATATTAAACAAAATAGTTATATTATAGATATTACGAGTAAACTAAGGATTCTGTAAAATTGTTGCGGACAATTCTGTAAATTAATTTGCTTAGCTTTACGTTTTTAAAATTAGATTTTGTATTTTAATACTTACGACATAGTCCACAGAATTTCCGGCCCCATGATGGATTTGGGAATGCGGTACTATAACTTCTTTGATATTACCACTCACTGGCCCAGAAAATTTGTGATACGAGTAACCAACACCATTGTGTTCATCACCCAGGATTACGGTAAATGTGCAGAATAATATCTACAAAAATAAACGTTATTTATTGCAATTCTTTTCTAACAACAATTAGGTATCTAAACTTCAAATGCTTACAAAATATGTTGCAAACATATTTCTACAAATATTTATAACTTTGCACAGTGCTGTTCGAATGGCTACTGTAATTTTTAAACTGCAGAATCAATTTATATACAAATTGTTCTAATTATGTAACGTAAACCTTTTATAAGTAGCATTATTGTCAAATATCATTTCATAATATAAGAGAAAATAATTCACCAAATATGAAAAGTGAGTTTAATATGAAAAAAAAAAGTTTATTTGGAAACATTTCTGTTTTGTATTGCTACAGATTATCAAATACAAAAAAGTCTGTACTTTCGCGTTATCTTTTATAGCACATAAATATGCGTCAAACTCATAATTGTAACTGATAAATTGTTTAATTGATTACTAAGCATATTAGTGCAGCAGTGTAAAACTGGTTTCATTTGCAACAACATGTAAGAAACCGCATTTTACACATGATCGCATCTGTGAATATTGTTGTAATATTCTTATGTAATAATCAATAACTGCAATATTTCTACAAAATAAATATGGTTTCATTAATTTTGATATCACAGTTATTTGTATGAATTTAATTTTGTAAGTAATATTTGTTTACTTATTCTAAGACATCTATTAATAACTATACATGATTATTCAACTTCTACTTCCTGTATAGTGATTTTAAGATTTACATCGTCAGTGACAGTCAGTGAGTAGGAGATATTCACATCCTCTAGTTGGCTGCACTGCGGAACACAACTTGTGCGTTGTTCAAGAGAAGGGTTTGTCATCGCGAGTGTCAAATATTTGTTTTGAGCTGATCATAAAAAGTAAAGAAAAATGTGTGATTAAATTAAAAATAAAGGTATGTAATTACTACATAACTATACTTATACGTTTGCTCAATTTGTGTGTTAATAATATTAAGTTTTTAGTACAAATATGTCCTTGTAGTAATACAGTCATATATGTAGCATGTTAATTCATCTTAATTAATATGCTTTAAACATTTATTTAAACTGATTGATGCACGCAGCGCAGAGAGCTATGAACTGTTTATTAAATTTTATTCTTGTTGAATGAATTTTAAATTTTACTGAAATAATCTTGCTCGAGATAATTTATCTTTTCTCGGAATGGGTGTCTGTTGATATAACGTGCTGAACAAGATAAATTTTTTACTTTTTATTGAAAATATTATATGCTGTAGCAAAAACATATTTAACTACAGCCATTAGCAACTATTTTATTTCATACTACCAGTATCGACAAAAAAATCTAGATTTAGGTGAATTTTAAGTTTAGTGTTTACATTGATATTAGTTTTTTGTTTTGATTGCAGACAGTAAAACATATACTTCCTCAACTCAGATTAAGGAAGATTGAAGTCCCGAATTATCATTGAGATATTCGCTAAATTATTGGACATAAAATTCCTTGTTTTACATACATATTAGTGATGAATTTGCAATGGAATCTGAATCTTGTTGAGTTACGCAAATACATTCTCTCGGTGGCTCTGTTTCCGTACAATGGCTGCAGTATCCGATTTGTTTAATTTTGAAATCTGGAGACATAGTAAATGGCGGAAACCTGAATTCATATTCAGATAATAATTGACTAATTCCTTATTGTAATATAAGTTTGGCATATATGTGATTCAGCGTACAGGTGAAATAGATTTCATTCTGCGTCAGTAATCCATTTTAAAATAAACATTCCTCATACAGCTAATTATTAGTGCCATATTTTATACTATCGGTTTTAAACTTTTTACCTCATCATATATACATAAATCTCGTTACAATTTCTATGAAATTTTATTGATATTAATTATACGTAACGTGTTTACGAATTTTACTGTAACATATACCTATATATAAGTATATGTTTATGTGTTGCATTTTAATTTTTAACTTAACCAGTACCTAAATCAGTTGTTCTTTGTAATGTATTATAGTAATAGATATATATATATATATAAGTGAGAGTCAATATTAGCATTAAAAAACAAAAACAAACTAATTCATAATTCTAAATGTTTATGTCAATTCGTAAAAATTTCATCGTTTCGATAAATATGAGAACGAAAAACAACATGGATGGATCATCGTTACCACTGATAGATAGACATCACTATAGCTTTAACAAATCTTGCTGGACGTTTAGAACCATTAACGTTCGAAGATGTTTATTCGCTTTATTTATACTCAGCATCATATCGATACTGTATTTTACTCATTACATCATAACAGCACCAATATCCAGGTAATTACATTACACTGACATAGTGTTGTTGTGTACTAATCAGACACACATATGGTAATGTTCTACAGTCTCATACATAGGAACACACGTCCCGAACCATCGATACGTTGTAGTGTTGTCAATGGACCACGAATACCACAAGATCATGATCACAAAACTGAGGCGAGATTGAGGATTGATCCGAAAGTTCTAGTCTTTGTCGAAACAGCCTATTCGAAACTTGGAAAGGACATAGCTGAGCTACTTGTTCACAATCGAATAAAGTAAGTACTACACTTGCAATTATGAACTTTCATTCATGCTACCATATAACATATACAAAATACTGTGCATGTTACGAACGAATAATATTTCTGTACTTAACATGAAAAATTTCATATGTTTTACCATCTTTCTTACAAAATTGCTTTAGTTTTAAACTGAGGTATTTTTTCTACCATTGTGGAGGCCTATTGCGTGATATTAAATAATTTAAATAGGTAGTAAATAATCATTTTCATGTGAATGTTATATGATCCGGAAAATCGATTTTTTTAAACTGATACCATGCATTATAATTATGACGCAAACATCTACAAAATAACAGTTGTAGCATTTTAAATTAAATATAATTTCCACTGTTCTTTATTATAATTATACACACAGTACATGATAATGGGAATTCACTCCTATAACATGTCCTCAATATATTCCTCTGTTTCAACATTGAATTGTGTTTACTTATGTTTCATATCAATCAAATATTTCCAATACTGGTATACTTTCATTTTAATCAAATATAAATAAATGTGTAAAAAATACTGTAGGTCGCCTGAATATATATCTGCGCAAAATATTAATATTGTTCTTATCAAATAATGTCTAAAATGTATGTCATTACAATTTTAAAATCTATTTTGCGTAATTTTAGAATTTGATCCACTTCAAATTAAAAAAGTTACTAGAGAAATATTTCTAATTGTATATTACTAGATAAATAGTACAATTATTTTCTTTGTACACTTGCAATATATGGGTTTAACGTCAGTAAAATTATTTGTAATAATTAAATGAAAGATGTTGTGTATTGAATAATTGTAAAAGTATATTTCATATTCCCAGTTACGTCAGTATAGTAAACAAAGGAAATTAGGTATTTGCAAAGTTTTAATGGCCATATTTACGGTAATAATAGAAATAATTTTCTAGTTTTCCATAGATTTTGTACAGCAGGTCATGTGTATTTTGTTTTTAGGTACAAAGTTGAAGTTGCCGGTAAAAGTTTACCTGTTCTCACGAACTTAGATAAAGGCCGATATGGCGTCATTGTGTTTGAAAACTTCAATAAGTACCTGCAGATGGATAAGTGGAATCGAGAACTACTGGACAAGTACTGTAAGGAGTATATGGTTGGCATCATCGGCTTCGTAAATCCCAGTGAGGAGACACTGGTTGGAGCTCAGCTTAAGGGATTCCCATTATTCATACACACTAATCTTCGGTTAAAGGTACAGTTATCTAAACAGTCATGTCTGTCATACAGCCTGTCTACCTGCTATACCTACTAAAATATATACTCCTAATAACAGGCTAATATCTAGTTCTAGTATTTCATTGTAAAATATATTCCAAACGTTACTGTAAAAACATTCTCAATATCTGTACTGAAATACATATACTACGTAATAGAAACATTATAGTGTTTCATTCTCTAATAAAGATTCAAATACGTATATTTAATGAGCTTAGGATGCTGCACTGAATGCTGCCTCACCTATCTTACGACTAACAAGAGCCGGTGAAACTGCATGGGGCAGTTTACCTGGTGATGATTGGACTATATTCCAAGCTAATCATTCTACATACGAGCCGCTAGAATGGGCCCACAGAAATACAGAAGATTATCCGGCGGAAGGTAAATGAAAACATCCTTCATTAGCATTCTATATGAACAATTTAAAAATTCATTTGCTTCCAAGTGTGCCAAATCAATAGTGAATTTTTGTTTATAGAATATATTAAAACACCATTAGCTACAGTAATACAAGACCATGGCCACTACGATAATATACAGCGAGTGATATTCGGATCAGGATTCAGATTTTGGCTGCACAAACTTTTATTTCTGGATTCACTTAGTTACTTAAGTCACGGGCAACTTAGTATTTCACTAAATAGAATGCTACTCGTCGATGTTGACGATATATTCGTTGGAGAAAAGGGTACACGTTTGAAACGAGAAGATGTGAAAGCTCTTTTAGCCACGCAGACTAGAATTTCAAAGATGGTACCTGGATTTAAATTTAATTTAGGATTTTCGGGAAAATACTTCCACCACGGTAGCTATGAGGAGAATCTCGGTGATGATTTAATCTTGGACAATGTTGATAAATTCATGTGGTTCTCACACATGTGGAACCATCAACAGCCACATTTGTACGATAATTTAACGCAGCTGCAAGCAGACATGTTGTTGAATAAACAGTTTGCTAAAGAGAAAGGTAATATATAATATATTCAATAACGCAACATGTATTCAATGTTACTTGTGTATGTTTCCAAGGGATACCAACTGATTCTGGATACTCTGTGTCACCACATCATTCTGGAGTATATCCGGCGCATGAGTTATTGTACACAGCGTGGAAAAAGATATGGAATATTCGTGTAACATCAACAGAAGAGTATCCACACTTGCGACCGGCACGGTAAGTTATTTTAACAGTATACGTATAGCTAGTCTTTATGTTTCTTCCTTTCACTAAACTGCTCGCTACTGAAATATGTATGTAATTTTAGATTGCGCCGTGGATTCATACATCGAAATATAATGGTGTTACCGAGACAAACTTGTGGACTGTTTACTCATACTATGTTTATTGAGAGATATCCAGGAGGCAGAGAGAAATTAGATGAAGCGATACAAGGCGGAGAACTATTTCAAATTATTGTTTATAATCCTGTAAGTATAAACGTGTATATTCCATACTATGAATAAATAGGTTTGTTCATTCGACGTGCTCACTGCAAGCTGAACTAGAGCAGTGTACTTGAAGCAACCTGCCTGGTGCAGGTAAGAGCAGCACTGTGCAAGTTGCTTAGTGCAATACGAACAAATGTCAATTTCCCACTATGCACTAATCTGTCAAAAACTTAACCTAAAAGTTATTTTTCAGGGCAACCAACTATTGTCGTGTTCATATTTATCTAATAAAATATGGTTAAATACATAAATTCTCATTCTTATTATAATTCTTAAGAATATACAATAGTATTAATCGGGAGCAAAGTGGGCAATTGCACCGAGCAAAAGAACATCGCGCAACTTACACTTTTTGTTCGGAGCAAGTAATTCAGGTTGAACGAACAAACCTAATATGTATGTTAATTAAACATACTTTCTGATAATCACTGCATGGCATTACATTGTAATAGATGAATAATTTGTTTACAGATAAACATATTCATGACACATATGTCGAACTACGGGAATGATCGACTAGCACTTTACACTTTCGAATCTGTAATTAAGTTTCTGCAATGTTGGACAAATATTAGATTAAGCTCTGCACCGCCATTGCAATTAGCGGAAACCTACTTTAAACTACATCCGGAGGAAGCAGATCCTGTATGGGGAGTAAGTACATATCTGTACTTGATAATTTCTACAAACCGTATAATGGTCTTGTATATCCGTATACTAATTTTGAATATTTTTATTACAAGAATCCTTGCGGTGATATTAGACATAAAAAGATATGGTCTAGGAATAAATCCTGTGAATCTCTACCCAGTTTTCTCGTAATCGGACCACAGAAGACGGGCACAACAGCTTTATATACATTCTTATCTTTACACCCATCGATAGCTAGTAATCTACCAAGTCCAGATACGTTTGAAGAAATTCAGTTTTTCAACGCAAATAATTATTACAAAGGTTTAGACTGGTAAGCAACCGTTATATATATGTATATATATATATACTTCATTTGTATTTTATTATATTTCATTCTTAATTTCAGGTATATGAATTTTTTTCCCATACAGTCAAATTCAACGACACGGTACATGTTTGAAAAAAGTGCAACATATTTCGATGGAGACTTGGTGCCGAAACGTGTACATGCATTATTACCGCACGCCAGACTGGTTACCATACTAATATCACCAGCGAAACGGGCTTACTCCTGGTATCAACATACCCGGGCACATGGAGATCCCATTGCAAATAACTACAGTTTTCATTCGTTAATAACAGCCAATGATACCGCACCGAAACCAGTGAGAGATTTGAGAAATCGATGCTTGAATCCCGGTAAATATTCCACGCATTTAGACAGATGGCTGCAGTATTTTCTACCGCAGCAGTTACATTTAATCGACGGTGATTTATTAAAGTCTAACCCAGTGGAAGCAATGAACGAGTTACAGCGCTTCTTGAAAATCACACCCGTCTTTGATTTCTCCAAACACTTGCGCTACGATCCGAAGAAAGGTTTCTTCTGTCAAGTGGTGAATGGCGACAGAACGAAATGTTTAGGCAGATCGAAGGGTCGTCAGTATCCGTCGATGGAAGAGAGATCGTTGAAGTTCTTGCAGCGATATTACCTAAGTCATAACACTGCATTGGTGAAGCTGTTGAAACGGATTGGCATCCGTAATGTACCACAATGGTTGAAAGATGATCTGACGAATACGACCACATAGCAAATACTGGACTCGCAATTATTTGCGTACGACTCCCAGTTCTAGGCTGACCTATATTAATTAATACATATATACATATAGCCGAGGTACTCGTAGTAATTCAGAGTTGAGTACATGAATGCGTACTTGGTTACTCGGTGTGTGACGTGTATTATTGTTAACATGAATGTTTAGTATCTGCACCGTATAGGAAATCACAATGGAAATAGACAGAACATTTTTATACATATTTCTATATAACATACGTAACTTATTATTACCAGTAATTGACAAATGAAATGCTCTACTTCCTACATGTTATCATGTAGATACCTATATTTTAATCTAATTTCGTACATAATTGTTTGTACCTTTGGATTTGAACATATCACTTTGGTCTTGTGAATTAGATAGACAGACCATTCCATGAACACTATTTTGCAGCAATAATTGACAACTATGAATATAGTAAGAAGAAGAGATTGTAATCTCTCCTCTCTCCCTCTATCTCTTAAACTGTTGCACAAAAGAAATGCATACTCTTTTTCTAACAGTGAAATAATAAATACGTAACGTAATTGTGTCAGCAGCAATAGTAACTGATTGCACAGTTTAACTAAAATAATGATGGATTTTAGTTTGTTGCTAGAGTATTATCCACCCGTAACCGTTATACTTTGGATGTCGTGTTAGAGCAGCAAGCAACATATTACATATAGATATGTACATGTACGTATGTCATAATGATTTTCTTCATTTGTCTATTCTGATTTGCATATCTCTTCGACTGATTACAAACGTAGTTAATGTGTAAATATTTATAAATAGGTGCCATTATGATTGTACTGTTTTTCCTATCATTGATATGATGTTATTATGTACCAATGTTGTACATATTTCAAATATTTTAGATGTTATTTAAAATTATGACAATAAATAATAATTGTATGTTTTTGTTTTTTCTTTATTTTCCAGCATTTATAATTACAGGTGAAACTAGTTTTAATCTTTTGAATATTTCCTTTTTACCTATTTTTCAATGATCTATAACTGTTTTACACGTGTCATAAAGTTACATGATAGTATACATTTTCTAATTTCTCATTTAACATATAAAAACTTTTATAATATCTAAATGAATATTCCAAGTACTAATATTTAAAGCTACAGTGGAATCCATCTATAATGAACTCGTCTACCATGGAAACTCTCTTATAATGTACCCTTTTTAAAAGTCCCAGTACAAACACATGAAAAATCCTTGGTTAAAAAGAACTCGATTATGACAAACTTTCGCCTAAATGAACCAAAATTCGTTATTTTGTCCATTGAAAGCGGAACGATTAGGGACTTCCCCGATAATTATAACACTATTTCAATACTAAACAAAGTCAAACTTATTCTACATAAAGATTATATAGCCAAACCGTGGATCCAAACAAAACTAATCGACTTTTTTGAAAATATATAATGTTAAATACATATACTATTTTTTTAAAAAGATATCACTTCAAGGTCATCTGTATCATACACGAATTAATGTATAGGTACTTATAATTATCTCTGTCATTTGAATGAGCGCGATAAGGATGGATTATAACACGTTGTCTTTAGACTGTCCGAACAAAACTACGACAAGCATAACAAAATGATGCTCGTTGTACTCGATTGTTACTTCCTACGTTACAAGCTGGCACATGGGCGCATAGCAACAATTTAAAATTTTTGACAGTAAATCCATCATGGCTGACCTCATGTCTCCCATATTTATGAAAAATTTTTAAATATTTTCAGTTTTACTAAATAAAATAAGGTCTATATATAAGTAGAGAAAAAATTAAATAAGGTTGATGTCTTACAATTTTTTGCTTAAAATGTCTAGAAATTGCTAAAATATACAATATTAACATAAATTTGACAGTTCTAGATTATGTGCCGCAATAAAAATTAAATAAACAACGGTGCTCATTGGGACACAGTGGGCGTGGTTAAAATCTTAGCTCGTACTGTTCAACGATGACCTTGAAGTGACATTTTTTAAAAACTAGATTGGGTACAGACACCCATGCCTGTAGCTCATCGACGTATATTTAAGTCTGGAAAAATTACAAGAAATTAATATTTATTGAAATATGCTTTAAAATTCATAATCCTAAATAGTTGACCAAAAAATAAAATAATACATGTAGAATATGTGATTATCTGGGAAAACATCTACTTTCTTTTGTTGACAAAAGAAAATCTTAGTCGGCTATGCATTGATCTTCTTTTGTTCAAAGAAACGTCAAAAACCAATTTTTTTTCTCTTATGTCCTTATGTAGTTTAAAAAAATAAAAATACAGAAAAATTTGTCATCATTTTCTGCATAGACAATAATATGTATCTGCAAAAAAAAAATTCATCAAAATCGGTTGGATAGTCCAGGAGGAGATAGGGGTCTGTCCAGGATTTCTACTCAAAAATTTTTGAAATCGGACGATGTTACAGACATCGTACCAAACCATATAGCTCTTCGACAGGAGGTCAATGAGCTAAAAATAGTATATGTATGTATTACAATAAGCTTGTCGCTTTTATTTTTGTGCTTATGTATACGAGTATATAGTTTCATATTGTGTTAGTTAACTTTTTTAATAAAAACATATCAATGAAATAACATGAATATGCATTTGTTTAATTAGCAATTATTCTGATGAGCTGAACCTCGACTATAATGGACTATTTTACTTAGTCCCTCGAAGTCCATTATAAGCGGATTCTACTGTATATAAATTATTTAAAAAATATTAATTTTTAGTTCATCGATCTTCTGTCAGAGCTATAGTGTTCGGTACGAGGTGTGTATCTCGATTTCAAACATTTTTGCGTAGAAATCCCGGCAGCCCCCTGGATCATAAAGTGACTATTACAACGTATGTCCCACATGTATGTCGGTCGTTCGCTCGCTCGCTCGCTCGTACGGTTTTATTTTGTTCCACTCCGTCCTCCTAGACTATCCAACCGATTTTGATGAATTTTTTTTACAGATACATTTTTCTTCAGTATTTTTTCTCCATTATTTTCCAATCAATTTTATTGAAAATGTTCATACATATGCAGAAAATGATAACAAATTTTTCTGTATGTATGTATGTCTGTACCCAATCTGGTTTTATTGGTGAAAATGTTTCAGGCAATAGCTGTGAGTGTGCCATTTTATAATCAAGACTATAAATTATATTCTTGCTTCTTTTATCATATTAAATAAAAAGTGATATATAGTAATGCATGAATAATCCGGACAGGAAGTTGCCAGACCCCGTTCGGATTAAAAAAAATCAAATTATAGAATCATAGTGCATGGTATCTATAATCTGAATGTGTTCGGCGAGATGTTCGGTTTATAGATAGATAACTTATTAAACGATAAAAATGTTTCTATAATATTACACAATGAAATTTATACGCAATAACTATAAAACCATTTATTACAAATAACAAACAAAAAACATTTCAAATATAAAATGCGGAATAAAGACTTCTAACAAATAAATGAAATTACAAACAATGGAATAAACGTTTGTGTATTTAATTATGAAAAAAATAATGTCGGATTACAGAATACAGGAATTCGGATTATGGATACCTCTTTACACTATTAGGGGGTTCAGATTATAGAGTAGTTCGGATTATAGGGGGTTCGGATTATTCATACATTACTGTATTTATTTTTTGCTGCAATAGAAACATGAATTTTTTCAATATTCTGAATGAGTATAAAAAACTTCATTGCCGGAAGAAGATCTTTATGAAGTAACTTTCTCATTGATGTTCATTTATAATTCTAATAAGATATCCGCGAACTATCAGGTCAACTAGCTACAGGCTAGTGAAAATTGTTGTGTTCTGCATTTACAATTTTGTTTTAAATATGTTTGAATTAAATTTGCAAACCTTCTGGTCTGACTTTATGAAGCAATAGTTCAGTTTGCCTATAAAACAAAAATACGTGAAGAATACTAATATATTCGATGTCTGCAATCTTAAACATATGTAATTTGATGATTCATATAGCAATGAATTACCATGAAAAGAGCATGTATATAAATTATGTTTGCATTATGGAGAAATATACTTTACGATATTTTCTCACTAATTTATTTAATTTGACAAGTATTTGCTTGACGGAAGTAAAGGAGGTCGATACAATGTTTATCGCAATTACAAGATTATTTTAGTTGACGAGCATTATCCCGTCAACTCCTATAAAAGTGAGTGCTGACTTAAATCGTAGATATGTACTTTTACCATTTCTGCAAACACCGGAAGATTTCTTGTAATAGTCATCTAACATTCTTTTCTAACTACATAAAAAAGTATATTTATCAACATTCAACATCTCTAGATTATAATTTTAACTTAGTTACAATTTTAATTTACTCTAACGCAACAATGATGTCTATTCTCTGGGTAATGTTATGCAATACCGTAGGTATTCATTTACATTGTTTCAATTATTTCATTAACCATTACGTTTCTAAAATTCTTTAACAGGATTGGAAAGTTTTTTACTATATTTAGATAAATTTTCTTACATATATGTACATATATCCTTTGATATTGTACCAGTTATATACTTCACTATTTAAATAATAAATGGATTGTTAACTTTACAGTAATAAACAAACTTTGTGTTACGAACATACATATTTTCATGCTCGCATTCGAGAAAAGCTCTGAAATCCCACAGTGTTTATATATTTTACTTGTCATACGTACTACAACTAATGTATGTTAGAGTAGAATGTTTAGATTATGACAAGAGTTACCTCACTAATGCATCATCATACATACATGTTGATTTCACAATATCTTCTATACAGCTGTATCTTCATCATTTACATTTCCCACGAAAAGTAGAACAGATTCTCGCCAATGTGTCAAGTACGCCATTTTAGTTACAGTTACGACTAACAATGCTAATTTCACTATAATTAAAGTGTTTCAAAATAAATACATTACGATGCAAAGTTGTACTCTTAAACAAAAACAATAGAATACCAACGAAATGTCCTTATTTCTCATTCATCACCAGATTCACGTACAACTAAGCCGTTGAAAGGTGTAATTAAACAAATTACCATTTACTTGACAATTAAGTTTCATCAAGATTAAGAAAAATGTGTGTGAAAAGAATTTAAAAGTTTTTACGGAATGTGACTCATCATGGAAATAATAACAGATGGCATTGTTGATAACTTCTTAAAATATAATTGATGTTGTGCTTTGAAAGAACAAAACTTATAATTTATCATTATAATGTTGGACAAGTAAAACAACTTTAGTAAAAATAAAATAAATCATTTATTAAAATATATGTATGTATTAATAGAATTATGTATACCTCTATATACAATTTAAAATTTAATGATCTAGATATTTTTAATTTTTGCCATAGAATGCACTGGAACGGCGTTCCAGTAACTTTTTTCGTTTAGTTCTACTGAGATTTGTTGTATGAGAATTGGACAAAACTGTGGAATTTGCTATGATTTAGATAAATTCAATTTACGTTAAGAACTGAATATATAATTTTTTAAATAAAAAATTAACAAGATGTAAGTTCCGGCACCTTTTTTTCTTACAAAAAAAACTCTGAATATAAATAGTTTTAAGAAACAAATTGTGAGCAATATTGCTTTATAACATTTGTATATTGTTATATTTTTTCTCCGTTGATGTATTGTAACATGTGTTTTCAAATTGTGGAAACTTATTATTAGCTTTGCTGTCAGTTTCCCAAATAGGCAAAGTAATAATAAATATTGTTGGATTTCTCCAGTATTCTATTGTACGAAGGCTACATGTTGTTGGCAAATGGCAGATAAGTTGCATATCGTGGTCTTTGTAAAAATATTTACATGCAGATAATAAATTTGATTGCGTTGGTATTAGAGAGAAACCGACAGGTATGTATGGTGATTAACAACGGTATGAGGCGTATTTTGAAAGTAAGAGCCTCCAGGTCAATGCCGAATGACCAGTGATGCTACTGAGGTCAGTTTCACTCCTCTTACACAGGTACACGGAATAACAGCCTTTGTTCTCGTGTTTTCTTTGTTGAAATTGTAGACAAATAGATAAAAACATTCAACTTTAGAGTTTGCTATGCATCATAACGCGTGTCAAATCACGTTAGTTAGAACTAACTGAACATATTGTGTAATACATAGTCTTAGCTATTTTATCTATGATAGCTACTACTATGAGACCTCTTCTTATTACTACAGGAATACGCAAATGATGACTACATTTTCCCATATATGTCTCACTTATTGCAAGCTTGTAAAAGAACTTCCTGTAATTTGGATTAATTAAATAATGAAATTAATTGTAGTAATTTAATATATGTATATTCTATAAACATAAAATATTACACTGCGTGAATCACCTTAACCAGTATTATCGCTAATTGTCGTGAGTTTTAATTTCAAGGCAGAGAATAAAGGAGGATGTGAAGCAAAATGAAGTAGGAAGTTAATGGCGCATTGCAAAGAACAGATCCAAACTAACAGTCCTTGATAAATAAAAATAACCATTACTTTCAGTCTTCTTTATGCTATTATGGCACATGTGATGTGCATCACAAACTACTTTATTATTAGCAAGGAAAAGATCAAAGGTTAAAAAAAACCTTGTGTAATTTTCTATTGATGGATACATCTGGAAACCATGACTGTCTAGTGAAGACAACATTGACTAATCACACACATAAGACAGGGATATTTGGTACTTGACCTTGTAATCATGACACTTGATAAGACGTCAGTTTTGCCTTTTGCAAGATGAATATCGAGGTTACAAAGAAATGCAAGGCAAACAACAATGTAATTATCCTTACTATTTAGCTAGTCCGTCCGCCAGTAAAATATAATATTAATGGTTAAAACATATTCATAATAAAAATTTACTACAGCCATCAACATACATAATACGTATGTAAAACGTACACATTATTTCTTACTGAATAAAAGAATTAGAAACCACAATCTGTCTGACGTGACTGGGAAATTAAATTACTTCAGGTCAGTGTACCTTACGTTGTTGATAGATCTTCCGCTAGCGTGAATGATTTTGTAATACTGAACATCTAAAGCAGTGGTTAGCAACCTTTAACCTGTAGATTAATGGGTGCCGGACATCACGATTGCACTAACCTTACGCAAGATTCACAGCCAGATGTCAGGTAAAATATGGAAGTAGATCAATTTCTAATAGTTACAGTAATCTTATGATCTTAGCATTGTTAATTTTAGAAACTTCACTATACTACTCTACAATTCCTATATGTAGAAATTGCGTAATATTTTTGCCTGAAATATAATGAGATGATTATCTTATGGAAAGGAAATTCAAGATAACAGGTTTTTAATAATTGATTTCGTATGAAGCAATATTTATTCCAAGTATTAATAATAATAAACAGACAATTTATTTTCTTACATTCCCTATGATGCACAATGAAATATATCTTATTTACTAACAAGGGAAGTAATGGTTACAAGTAAAACATGTTCGTAACTACTGTCTGCTAGTAAGTAATGAAATGTGTGTCATTATATGGTGGCAACTACGTAGAATACCGGAGAATACCGACTGCAACAGTGACATCTAGACATACTTAATCACAGGCGGATCTACAGACGTGCGCTGTCTTGTATGTTAATGCAATGCAGATAACACACCGTCTATTACAATATTAAATTATTACAGCATTAGATATTCTAGTCAACGAAGTATATTATGTACATATATTCATTTATATACTTATTTAATAGTAATTACCATTACATCAAAGATAATTGGTAAAAATTGTAATGTATAGTATGTATATTTATTGAAGTATTGATTTCAGTTCTCATTGTTTTGTACGTAAATTTTTTGATAATAGGCATATATGGTATATTCTAATAATATTGTTTCTATAAGCATAGATATACATATCTATTATATTTACAGTGTAAACATTACACTATTAATAACAACTGGACAATTTCTTATCAATAAGAACGTGTTATAATGTTTATTTATTCAAGTGACCAATTCATTTGCAACATGCAAATGTCACTTGTAAGAAGATTATTCAATCGTTTTACTGTGCCAACGTTGCCCGCAGACAGACAGACCACATTTGTTTTTCTCCTGAAATAAATCACGTCCTCCTAAGGAGAAAAATAGAAGTATCTTTCGTAAGTTCCATTTAACATAATTTGTTTCAATGATGTTACATAACACATACAGTATACGAGTAGAACAGCAAGTACCCTAGGTATAAATTACATTTTAGTTCGATAATTAACTATATTAGAGTAGGCCATTAGTTTTTCGAGATGAGGAAGAGAGTCACTGATGCAAATCGCCTTTTGAAGAGATTGTTATGTTCCTTTCTAGCTTTCTCGTACGCGAATAAGTGTACAGCACCGTGCATTTATTATCATTCAGTTCAGTTTATGACAGATGCTGCTGATATTTGAAATACTTATTTATCCTGGTGAATGTAATATTTGAAAGTTAAACAAAATATAATTGGCAAAATTAAAATAATACATTTCTTTGCAGATGTGTATTTGGTGAGCAAAGAGTACAGTTATAATTTGTAGCACTAATTACTGATTTAATGAGAAAAAAATTCTTGTTTATAATTAGACTTACAATTATAATAGCCAAGAGAAACTTTGTCACAATCAAATAAATTAAATCTGCGCTTGACAAAATATGAAAATGTCCATTTGTCACACTATTATCATATTGTTCCTTGCAATGAACGTATGTATAAGATAGGAAATCATTTCACAGTTCATATTCGTTTCTTGTAGAAAACGCAGATATTTATTATTATTGTTATTAATATGAAATGTTTGTAAATTAATATACAAACTCGATTATAATAGCTCTCACTTCATAAACTGTTTAAGTTTAGAGAAACGTACAATATCTAATCTGCCATAGTAGCACTAAATGTTATTTAACAGGTTAGAAACGTAGTTTCCCTGCAAGATTTAAATTGAACCTCGTCCTAAAAACTCATCATTAAAGATACATCTGCTTATTATAAATGACCATTGAAATCTATTTGTATAGACAGCCGCTAATTCAAATTGTATTTCAAAACGTAATAAACGTATTATACATTTATATAAAATAGAAAAAAGAGAGACTGGTCACAAATTTTTTTAAAAGAAAAATCTATACAGTATCTTAGAATTAGTGGTGCTGTAGTTTCATGATAATGCCAGTGAAACGAGGTATATTTATTTTACAAGTAGTAAGTATCGATAACCACTCATTTCCTGTATAATTAATTCTGTACGATAAGATAATCTCAAATACAGTATTCGAATATTACTTAGTTTTTTGCATGAATATGTGCCGAGCAGTTTGATTGACTCTAGTCGTAACTTTTGCATACAGAACTAACTAGGTAACATTTACTGCAAAAATACAAATTACAACTATAAATAAACATAAACAATGTAACGTGTTACAGTTAGTTCTGCTTTGGGGAATCATTTAGAACTAGGTGTGATTTTATTATGTCGTTTAAAACAGGTACTGTCAAAATATGCCTTGGAGACACATTATTAGGTTAATTTTTATCAAATATATATACTGAACAAGTACGTACAACGTTATGAGATATATTTCTATATTTTGTATAAAAACATATTTTTTCATATTAGTGAAAATGCGTGTCATCTATCCAGAACAATATGCAATACCTATTTCTCTTAAATCTATTCATGTATCAAAACTTAAGTACTGAAATATCAATACAAATATTAAGCAATATAAATATCAATTATTTCATCGTGTTCATCACAGGAAACTAGAAAATAAATCCAAGTACTTGCAAATAGAAATAAATCAAGCAGAACGTAATTGTTGCTTTACTTAACAAGTACCTACTCATTTCATAAAGTAATTGGTGTAATGATATATTATATACCTATCGGTAATTTTCTCAACAAACCTAAAACAATGAGACAGGCAATCAGTCAATCTTGTACTGCTACAGCCTCAAAACCGAGACGGACATGTTTTTAAAATGTAATTACCGAATTAAAGTTGCGCGGCACTTTGTTTTTTACCGGTCAAAAAACAAAAGATGATGGGTTCCTAGAAAGTTCATGTTACTCCTTTTCTCCTGTTAAATAACGATATTTGATCCGTATTGTATAGTTTGTATACGGGATCTTTCTAATTATATTCAATTGGATTTAATTTTGGAGTTTTCACTCTTGCACACTAATATATAATAACATAATTTATAGCACATTGTATCATCGTATTACACAACGCAGTATATGCTATTACCGGTAGTACCCTACATGCTGTGTTTATGTGTCACCCTGATGATCAATGCACCCTAAACTCCCCTAACCTTATTATTTTAATACTTTGACTGCCGTGTGTATACATTTAAATACAAATCGTAGTAGGTTTTCCCTTTACGACAATCGGCTCGGCAGTCAAATTGTTGACCTATTCAGGATAAGGACGTATGTGCGTTGATTTGCTGTCAAACTTACCCAAAAATAAACTAAATTTATAATAATAATAAACCAGTTCACATATGCATACAGTTATACAAATACAAAATTCAAAATTCTTACAAGATTCTTGCATAATAATGACATCAACTACACACATGTATGTATTTATTAATACTACTTACATCCTCAACTAAATTTAACGTGAATATAACAATAGTATGTACAGTTATTGTACAGATAATTATTCTACATTTATATACCGATTTCTGCAAGTCTATACTTAAATTAAATTGAGAGTAGTTATGCAAGTCCGCATAATTAAGGAGAAATAATTAAAAAATAAATATTCATTAAAATATTATTCATACTTTTCATCATTGTGTACGGCATAATTAATATTAAGAGTAATGCGATTTTCACAATCATAAATGCACACAGTTTTACGAAATATTACGTAAAAGAAACATACACCCGTACTATATGTACAGGTATAATTGTATTTCGTGTTCATCGTTCTAGAAATGTAACGGACACTTCTACAATAAACATTTCTAGCACGCCCGCTTGCAACACTTTCTTATTTATTTGATAACGAAATAGTTCCTGCATACCGACTTCCTCTGCAACTATTACATATGAGATTTACTATAATTATTTATTATTCTGCAGCATAAAATAAATGTGACGCCAGCAGTACTCAATAGTTCAGCAGTGTGGTAAGCTAGTTTTTTGTTGTTGCCATATACCAATTAAAAGATGAAAACTTTCACAGCTGTGACTCATGTCATTTATTTATATCATTAGTGTTTGTCTCACGTGTATATAGTAACACAAAAAATTATGAAGGAAGTTTATAACATAATTATAAACAATGCCTCAGTTTAAATTCGTTTATGTTTTTTTATAAAGTACAGTTACATTTTTGCAACACTAGATGAGAATAAATACACGTACTGAATAAAATAAGAAAGAAATACTGCTGACTTAACGGTACATGTAGATACTTTAGACCACTGAATATTTTCTTGGAACGAATATAATTAAAATATTTAGGCATGTAAACCACCGTAATGCTTCCACTACAGTCCTGATACTAAGTGTATATTTATACAGTAACAAAAAACTCATCATGAGAAACCATTGTTACGCACATTCTAAAAAATCTTGTATTTTGTGTAATCTTTACGTACCTACTATAAACAACAAAAGCAAAAACAAAACTAACAAGTGTGTTGTAATCTCTATAGAAACTGTAAATAATAATGTGAATAGTTTAACAGTGCAAACTACATATTTCAATTGTTAATATTCATATGTATCCCATTTTCTTTTCTTTTCTAACAGAATTTGTAAAACTGCAATTAAGGAAAATTATTTATCACCAAATACATATTTAGATATTGCTTTCATTTGTACATTCCATTATTGCAATTAAAAAATTTATAATTCTGGATAATTATCTTTTAGCCCATATTGAAATAAGAAGCTATTTTAAGAGAAAGAAGTGTGAAGGTTATGGGTGAAAGGTATTAAAAAGAATCAAGATATAAAAAGTGAAATTTTCATAGTTAAGTTACATAGAGTTTTCTCTCTGTCCATGATTTATGATTGTGCACTTTTTTAGTAGAAATAATTTGGCCGCTAGAATATTCTAACTAAGAGTATCTAACAGTGATGTAGATGTACCTTTCAAAATTCCCATCGTGCACAAGTAAATTGGGATAAAGAAGAAATCTTGACACCGACTAACATTATAGTAACAACATTATCATTAGAAACATGACTTGCACATTATCTACAGATCTACAGTAATACCTTTATTATTTAACTAGTATTTAAAATTGATAATTGAGTGTTTGTCGAGCAAAAAATATATGTATACTGTGAATTTTGAATGTACTTTTTATTATTTTTATTTCAATTTATATTACCTTTGCACCGTTACTCTCAAACGTATGAACATCGCGCTTAACGTAGCATTGAAATCTTCAATTGGACATATGTTGCTAGCACAATTTCTAAGCGTTAACTGTATATAAAATCGAAAGTGTCTTCAATGATGAGTCATAAAGTACTGCAGGTAAATAATAAACACTTCATATAATAATTATTCGCGTAAAGTAGTATGCTCTGTCCCCCATTATTTTTCACTTAAACCTCTCAAGTACAAATAGAATAATAAAAATATAATAGATGAACTTAAAAGTATAAAAATATATGTAAGCTTTTATCTAAAATAAAATATGATCTTTGCTTTCAAATTATGTCTCTTCTAGGTCTACATGTATTTTTTGTAGTTGATTTGCTTCATTTATAAATGTTCTTGAAGTAAATCTTAATTTAATGCAACCTTTGACTAATTATTCTCATCTTTTACATTATCCTTTACGTGCTAATAAAAGATTGATTAAATTGTATAAGTGTATAATTAATATTATTAAGATATGTAATGTATTCTAACATATTCATTGAATAAAATTTTTTAATTTATAATTGTATTTGTTAATCATATTTAAAACAACTTATTTACACATACAGTGGAATACACCTATAATGAACTCGCTTGTAATGTACACTCTGTTATAACGTACCCGAGTTCAAACACGTGTAAAAACCCCGGTTAAAAAGAAATTGGTTAATAATAAACTTTCGCCTGTAATGAACCAAAATTCGTTATTTTGTTATTATAACTTATAACTTATTCTGCATAAAGATTATATAGCCAAACCGTGGATCCAAACAAAATTAACCGATTTTTTTTCAAAATATGTAATGTTAATTACATACGTTCATACATATGTATGTATTACAATAAGTTTTTCACATTTATTTTCTTGCTTATGTATACCTATATACGAGTCCATAGTTTCGTGCTGTGTTAGTTATCTTTTTTTTAATAAAAACATGTCAATGAAATAACATGAATATAAATTTGTTTAATTAGTAATTATTCTAATGAGTGGACCCTCGACTATAATGGAAGATTTTACTTGGTTCCCTGAAGTCCATTATAAGCGGATTCTACTGTATATAGAATATTTTATCATATCAGTTAAGTACCTATCAGTCTGTATATTGAGACATATTATATTGTTTGAAATGCAGAAATGACTAAGGCATAGAATTAAAGCATTCAACTACTAAATTTCAAA
This sequence comes from Calosoma granatense, assembly GCA_022063505.1. Classification (NCBI taxonomy): domain Eukaryota; kingdom Metazoa; phylum Arthropoda; class Insecta; order Coleoptera; family Carabidae; genus Calosoma; species Calosoma granatense. Next base: position 6,444,671 of record JAGJTL010000183.1, on the reverse strand, counting down.
TTATCATTATCACATTAGAAAGAAATCATATGTCGTTATTTTGTTATATTACACATGTCGAAACAAAGATTTTAACATTGATTTCTCTTATTGGAAGATATACATAAATATACTTGTACGTATTACTTAACAAGAATTGCCTTGTTAGAATATTGAAAACTACAGAAGTTAGTAAACATTGTACAAGAGCTTTATGTCATAATACGAATAAATATTACCTTGAAAAAAAAACTTGATTGCTGTAATATCTCTATGAATTTATAACTATAAATTTTATCTTCGATAATAAAAATATATTGCAGTAAAATTTAATTAAAATTAATTCAAATATAATAAAAAAATAATAATGTGCTAACTATAATATTTAATGGAACTCGACCAAGACGAAGAGCATATGACAAATTTATCTTATGACGAAATACAAAATTAATCCGTAGCGTAACTATATATTTATACATCTTCGAGAAAGTAATAATATTGAGATAAACCACTTGCAATTTTCTTTTAATTAAAAATGTAATTTTTTCTCTAATGAATGAAAAAATTGAGGATATCCTTCTCTTAAAATTTATAATTAAATTCCCATCATCAATATTCATATTCCTAATGGATGTTAGAATTTCTGAAACATAATTTACATTTCGTTAATACTGTTACCATACATCCAAGTAAAATAAATACACATTTACATCTAATGGTTAAAATGTGAAAGTACATTAATTGATTAAAATTTCACATCAACTGATTTTTCATTAGAAATACATATTGTTCAATTTGTAAAAATTGATTAGTTAATAATATTCCTTGTACACCAGCAGAGCATTTGACATTTAAATTATAATAAAATTATGAAACCAACTTCATCGAACTGTTATATTACTTTTTAATAATAATGTTCTTCATAGATTCTATTTCAATTCTCGTTAATGCATACCATATGATACTAATTTGCATGTTGTAATACCATTATTTTACAATACTGTACTTGTATTTGGTAAATGATGAAATGGTACTATATTAGTATCACGCCTGCTCATCTGTTCTTAATCAAATAATTCTTGACACAGTATTCTTGTCATTCTATTGTAAACATTCTATATACAATATAATATTGAAGTTAGAATAAAGTTTATGGTGATTAAAAAAGGTCACAGCATTCCTGCAGCTAATAACATTAATAAATGTATTTCATCAATTAAATGTAACAAAATTATCTATTATTATTCATGTCTTACATATGTCAATATTTTCGAATTTGTTTAGAATACAAATACATGTATGTATATTCAAAGACATTCACGAGGTATATTTATTTATTATTAATTAGATGAAATAATGGGTACCCACTTAAGAGAGTATGAAACGGAAACCTTTCAAATTTAAAGTGAAATCGTCTGAGAACCAGCAAATAATGTTCCATATTAATTCAGCAAATGTGACATATTTTTCCTATAATTTAGCAAGCAGAAAAATTAAATTTAATTATACAAATCATTGCCGCTATTTTAATTATATAGCTTGAATTGTCGAATTTCTAGAACATGGTATAATATCCAATCACAAATCAAAATGAACAATATCGAAAGGAAACTACGTTGTTAACCTACTGAATAACATCAATAATATTGAACAGATGTGATATTATTTGTTTTAAAGTGAAATTTAAATAGAATCATGTCTGAAAAACAAAAGTTTTACATTTTGCCAGAATGGATTATGTATTATAAATATAAATAATTAGCATTATAATTTATAGTAGTACAGTATTGGTCCTTAATACTATATATCATTATTCAGATATATCTACTATATGCAAGCTGTCATATTAGTAATACGAATATAATTATTACTATATTTCCTCAATTTGCGTAGATCTATTTGTGATTATCTATAAGTAAACCAGTAATTTATTATAACAATTTACGTTCAATGCCAAGTGTTGTCACATAAATTTACAATAAATGACTAGCGATAAATGAAACCGATTAAAAATAAAGATGAACATTTCATCCGCAACTTACAGTTATCTACATAATTATACACGTTAATAAATTATTTACAGTATAATTTTATACTAAAAAATATGTTATCCTTTCTAAACACAGATATGAACATCGTGTAATAACAACTATCGTGTTTATTCCTGAAGGAATATTAATACTATTATATCAATAATAATAATAATAGCTTGGCACACTAAAGTGTTTAGATATAATAAAAATATAGAATCTATGTTTATAACATTATGAATATTTTATATGTGAATGAGTATTTTAATTACTCTTTGATTTCGCTGAAAATTTGACAGCTGTATGTGTCTATAATATACAATATGTATATTGAGTTTTAAAATGTTAATATAAGTATTGCTTCAAAATATGGATATACCGTTTCAAGACAAAATAAACTTTGAAAAAATACATACACCATTATTATCTACTCACGATTGACCTATCAATCCACACACAAAATGAAAATATACATTAAAATTATCAAATAGTTTCGAAACAAAATGCATAGATGCAGAAACGTGATGTGGTATAATGTATTTTTTTATTCACATGTGAATTAAATCAGGATTTGTAACATATGGTATATATTTAATTTAATAAATTGTATTATTACAATTATTTAGTAAATATTAAAATTTCCCTGAAGAAGTGTTGTTAAATCTGAACACAGATTAAGTAGCATCACTAATTAATAAAACATAAAGATATGTGAATTGCATACATTATATTTAATATCCTTCAGAAAATTAGTGCATGAATAATATCTAACAATATACGATATTATCATCAATAAGAAGATAAATTAATATTAATTACTTACCATAGTAACTTTGGATTTTAACGAAAAAGTAATGCATAAATATATAACTATATGCTAAACTAAATTTCATTTATCTTTTCAACAAACTAAATATAATGAAATTTCACCCTGTCTCTTCTGAAATGGTTGTTCTATAAACATAGTAAAAAATAGAAAATATCCTTTCATTAATCATGTAGTATTACAGATGAAATAATAAAATAACAGAGTGGGGAATATGTAACAGAAGAACCCCCCAGAGCGTAGGGGGGACCATCATTTACTCGAAAATAGAAAGGGAAATTCAAGGCTTAAAGTTAGTATAAAAGCGGACCGGTAGATTTTGAAGTCAGTTACCTCTTCATTTGGATAACTATGAAGGTACATCATCCACAATATTTAACAATCAATTTTCATATTTATTTCAAACAAAAGTGATTTATATTTTCTTTTTGTTTTATTTAGGCATTCGTGTGCTTGTTAGTGGTAGCCGCAGTCGCCACTATTGCTAACGGTAAGTGTTTAATTTTTAAATATGTTTTACGTTACATTTTTCATTACAAAATTTTGTTAAAATGAAATACAGTTTTTGTTTTAAATTTAGTTTATACAATTACTATTTGTAAATTCATTCATAAAATTATTATTGCAATACAACTATAGTGTTTTTGTTAGATAAAAACAA
>JAGJTL010000183.1:6423091-6438584 GCA_022063505.1 Calosoma granatense | reverse complement strand
TTAATTTCACCGGGGGGGAATTTATGACACCCGGGGGGGAAAAACCCTCCCGGGTACCCCCTTGGATTCAACACTGATCAATATTAATCGAATCCGAATATAAACCCGATATGTTATATATAGAATCGATTTGACTAGTGTTAGAACGACTAGGAACCGGTTGAGAATTTTGTGTGTTTCTCGTAACCTATAAAATCATAAAATAAAAACCTGGTGTGCTCACCACTCGACTTTCTTATACACATGAATATCAAAGCTCAATTTTTAGCTCATCGAACTCCTGTCGAAGAGCTATAGTGTTCGGTACGATGTCTGTAACATCGTCCGATTTCTAAAATTTTTGCGTAGAAATCCTGGACAGACCCCTTAGATCACGAAATGACTATTACAACATGTGACCGTATGTATGTCGTTCGCTCGCTCGTTCCGTCGTACGAGATTTTTTTGTTCTACACTCTCCTCCTAGACTATCCAACCAATTTTGATGAAATTTTTTTTACAAATACATATTATGGTCTAGTTGTGCAAGGACTTTTTGTATTTCAAAAATTCTTTTAAGCCTGGAGAAAAAAAATATTTTCCAAATTTTTTTTGGTTTTTATTTTTTTCTCCTTTACTTTCCAATCATTTTTTAAAAATTTTCCCACATATGCAGAAAATGATAACAAATTTATCTGCATTTTTTTTTTGAAAATTATGTAAGAATATAAAAGAATAAATATTTTAAAATGTGTTTTTGACGTTTCTCTGAACAAAAGAAGATCAATGCATAGCCGACTAGGCTTAGCATTTGTTAACAAAAGAAAATAGATGTATATTTTACCGTCATTATTTTATTTCTGGCCAACTATTCAGGATTTTTAATTTTAAAAATGTATTTCAGTAAATATTAATTTCTTGTAATTTATACAGACTTGAATATACATCGATGAGCTACAGGCATGGGTGTCTGTACCCAATCTAATATAACTACATTTTTGGTTGACACATATCCGACAGTTTCAAAGAGTAATTTTATTCACGATTTTTTGTTTTTTGTGTTCAAAGCATGTTACGACACTTTCAATATCTTCCAGAACATACATATAAATATCTACAACTCAAAACTCTATAGAGATAAAGAAAAAATGGGTAGATCATTTTTTCGTAAGAATATTATTTTCCAAAATTATTTGAAAATTTTTTCGATCTCTTTTTTTTAAATAATTCGAATTTTTTTATTTTTGTGTTCAGTAAACTTCCTCCTCCGGTTTTGCAATTATACTCAAAATCTAATCAACTCTGCGCATAATCAAGAAATCTGTGAATATGAGGCTTTAATAAATAATTTAATAAAACAGTGAGATTAGATAGCATGTTAAACTGATTCAGAATTTAAATTTCTGTAAAATCCTAGAACTTTCAGAATGGTTCAGAACGAGTTCGGAATTTAATTCACTCGTTCTGAATTCTTAAATCGACTTGTTAGAACGGTAAAATAGCTTTGCGCAAACTCAGTAGTTCTGAACGGTTCTGGACTTTTGTTGGAACAAACCTATTATTACAACTAATTAATATATGTACTGAATAAATATCAGTGCACATTAAAAATAAGATTTAATAATATTTTCTGAAGGATATGCACTATAATAATAAAATATTTATGCTAATCAATCAGCAATTGAGCTGTTCTGTTTGAATGTAAATAAAATATGTTACTCCTACAAATGAAATGATGACCAACATTACATGTGGTATTTCTTATTGCCTAACACCAGGCGTACTATTCTATATCGCGAATAACTGATGCCAGTTCATGCTTTAATGAATTATGTATGTCGATAATTTTTCTTATTTGTTTCTAAGAAAGAAAATGAAATATACTAGTTGCATATACATACTCGTATATATTATGGATTATAATTTACAACTTGTACAACATATGAGATAATAGTTTTAAATAAATTATTCCTATTTGTTTTATAATAAATATTCAATAAGATGTATAATAAAAATATGTTTATTTTGACACATGACTCAATACAAGACTTACATCATTCACATTTAATGTACATAATTACAGTATATTAAAATATAAATATGCATAGTACAGGACTTAAAAGTATTATGGTAATTAATAATGTGACTTTGCACCGGCTTTAGCACCACTGACGCCTGTAACAGAATGTAAATATCAATAAAAATACTATACATATATTGTTTAATGAACCATACTTGAACTGCCAGAAAATGAACCAGCTCCTCCAAGCAGACCTCCAAGCAAATCACCAACTCCTTTTCCTATGCCGGCTCCGCTTCCGGAGAAGCTTCCAGAGCTACTAAAGCTTCCCGAACTACTACTTCCGAACGAACCGGAAGAACTATGTGAACCGCTAATTGAGCCGGAACCACTTGCACCTTTACCACCGGCTCCACCAAATGAACCGGAACCAGAAGAACTATGGGAGCCAGAGCCAGCTCCACCAAAACCACCACCAAGACCTCCAGCTCCACCAAAACCACCGCCAAGACCTCCAGCTCCACCTCCACTAATTCCACCAGCTCCTCCATGACCTCCAGCTCCAGCTCCACCAGCTCCGGCACCACCGCCAGCTCCTCCATGGCCGCCAGCTCCTCCATGGCCGCCAGCTCCTGCGCCTCCATGACCACCGCCGATGCCACCAGCACCTCCAAATCCACCGCCGGCACCACCTCCAGCACCACCGCCGGCACCTCCGCCAAATCCACCTCCGGAACCACCAGCTCCACCGTGGCTGCCAGCGCCTCCTAAACCTCCTGCTCCACCATTTCCTCCACCAAAACCTCCGCTTCCAGAACCACCAAATCCTCCAGAGCCACCATGACCTCCTGCTCCAGCACCACCCCCAATACCACCGGCTCCACCATGGCTACCAGAGCCTCCTAATCCTCCTGCACCACCGAAGCCTCCACTTCCAGAACCTCCAATTCCACCAGCTCCTCCATGACCTCCTGCTCCAGTTCCACCTCCGCCTCCAGCACCACCTCCACCGAATCCTCCGCTTCCAGAACCACCATACCCTCCGGAACCACCATGTCCTCCTGCTCCAGCTCCGCCTCCTGCTCCAGCTCCAGCACCACTTCCACCGAATCCTCCGCTTCCAGAACCACCATATCCTCCAGAGCCACCATGACCTCCTGCTCCAGCTCCACCTCCTGCTCCAGCACCACCTCCAATACCACCGGCTCCACCATGGCTACCAGAGCCTCCTAATCCTCCTGCACCACCGAAGCCTCCACTTCCAGAACCTCCAAATCCTCCAGAACCACCATGACCTCCGGCTCCGCCTCCGGCACCAGCTCCAGCGCCTACTCCAGATCCACCTCCGATACCGCCAGCTGCACCATGGCCGCCTGCTCCAGATCCACCAAAACCGCCAGATCCTGCTCCTCCGAAACCACCACCGGCACCACCTCCAAATCCACCGCCTGCACCACCGCCAAATCCACCTCCGGCGCCACCTAAATGTATAATTTCCATTAGATCAATTATATGTGAAAATTTATTTTATAAATTACCTCCATGACCTTTACCATTGCCCTTGCCATGTCCCTTTCCTCCTCCAGCACCTCCAAAACCACCAGAACCTCCAAATCCACCGTGTCCGCGTCCTCCACCTTGACCACGTCCGCCACCACCTCCATGTCCTCCAGCTCCTCCGAATCCACCGGAACCACCAAATCCTCCTGATCCAGAGCCTCCGAATCCACCAGCGCCAGCTCCACCGTGTCCTCCAGCGCCACCGGCACCACCTCCAATTCCACCCGCTCCACCATGACCGAATCCTCCAGAACCAGCTCCGCCGCCGGCTCCACCACCACCTCCGGTGCCTCCACCAATTCCACCAGCTCCTCCATGACCGAATCCACCTGATCCACCAGCGCCACCAGCACCGCCTCCAATACCTCCAGCTCCACCATGGCCAAATCCTCCAGAACCGGCACCACCGCCAACTCCACCACCAGCACCACCTCCGGCACCTCCACCAAGTCCACCAGCTCCACCATGGCCAAAACCTCCAGAACCGGCTCCACCAGCACCTCCAGCTCCTGCACCAAGTCCACCAGCTCCACCATGGCCGTATCCTCCAGAACCAGCTCCACCGCCAGCACCACCTCCACCACCACCTCCACCTCCGCCGCTACCTCCATGGCCAAAACCTCCGGAACCAGCACCTGCTCCACCGCCACCTCCAGCACCACCTCCTATTCCTCCAGCGCCTCCATGGCCAAATCCTCCTGATCCACCAGCTCCTCCTCCAATTCCTCCAGCGCCACCAGCTCCTCCGCCAGCGCCACCGTGTCCAAAACCACCAGATCCTCCAGCTCCTCCATGGCCACTGCCGCCGCCAGCTCCACCTCCGGCTCCTCCACCTCCAGCGCCGCCACCTCCGGCACCTCCGTGGCCACCTGCCCCGGCGCCACCCAATCCACCAGCTCCACCGCCATGGCCTAAACTATTTAAGCCACCGCCGAACGAGCCAGATGAGCTACTACTTCCAGAAAAGCTACCAGATCCAGATCCTGAACCGGCTCCACCAAATGATCCTGAATTACTAAAAGCTATAAAAATGTTAAAAATTAGTTAAATAATTCCGATGTTTCAATTAAATATAACGCACATCCTGATTTTGATCCACTTAATCCACCGAAACCAAATGATCCACTAGATGAGGAACTGGAACCTGTAAAAATGTGTAGAATTAAGTGCTTGTTCCACATGAAACCTAATTATTTAAATAACATACTAAAACTTCCAGATCCTGCTCCACCGAGAAGATGAGATACATCTGCGAATTGTGAGGCTGTAAAAATAATAAAATATATTAAATAGTAGCTAATAATAAATAATTGTACTCCAATAATATTAATACAGTATAATTATCAATTATCAAGATCTGGACGCATAACATTTTAGCATCGTTAGAAAATAGATACATTTATATAAAATTTAGTACATATTTAATTGGTTATAATAACAGTTGCAGTTAAGTAATAGCTAAAAATAAATGGTAACAATACTCACAGAAATGCACTGAAATGCACAACACAAAGCAACAAATTATTTTACTGTTCATCTTGTTCACTTCTTTTCCTGTGAACAATAGACAAACAACTGAAGAACAAATTATTCTGCCTGCTATTTATACCTGGGTTAAGCACATTACGTGGAATAAAAAATTCAGTCGTGATAAGTGAAAAAAAAATTAATAGATAGATAGGTGGCTATGTTCGACGCAGAGCAACTGAAATCCACGTAATCGGCTACAATAATTCAACTACCAACCGAGATTCCTGTTCATTATTGCAGGAAATTAACCAATTCTCGGTAGGGATTTTCGAAAATGTCATCGATCGTATGTATAACACGTCCCCTTCGGTTTTTCCATATCATATGAACGAAGCGGCATACGGATGTGGCACAGACACCATAGTATATACCTTGCGCTATTATTAACAATGTGTGCACAGCATACACATTATTTCAAACGAATTTAATACATTCGAAATATTTTGTCCTAAATTGCAATGAAATAATAGATTTCGATATATTTCTTCCTAAAGTTACTAAACATACATTGAACATAAGAATTAGAACTGATACGAAATCCATTAAATCAGATTAACAGATTTACAGGATAAATTGTAACAATTACAATTACATAGTGATATAAAAATGTGATCTGACATGTGTGAATACATATTGTTTATAGACAAACGATCAATACAATGTAATATTGTGTCAATTAACACTTTAATTAAATGATGATTGTACAACAATTAGATTCATTATCAAGGATTACTTAATTAGTGTGATTGTTCAATGAAATAATGCCGCTCCAGCATTGGAGTGGTACCATTTTCTTTGAACTTGAAGCCTCTCGACCGTGACTTTTGATATTTTTTATTGAATAATTGTTTTGTTCATGTTTTTTTCAATAGTAAGTTACCTTACATCTTGTTTTATTTCCCATCTTACAGTCGTTACGTCATCTTCAATCACGTTTATTATTAAAAACATTTGTTCAATTAATTAATGACCGCCAGGAATAAAATAAAAAGGAAAGGTATAGTATTTAAAAGAAGAAGAAAAAAAACTACAATACGTACTCGTTCTACACACATACATTGTTAAGTTGTTGTGACATTTATTTATCTATATATCTAACAATTATCACCGACAAGCAGAAACATGTCAGACTTAACGTTCATTGTCACTTGAACAATTGACTCGTGCTTGAATAAATTAGTTTAATACTATGAAAAGGTTTCATTATACAAAGTGCAGTTTAATAGTAATCATCATGCTTCTAAGTAAATTGCATAAATATACATATTACTATAAAATCGTATACCAACATCTTGTAAATGTAATATGTACATATTGTGCTATTATTATTTTCTGTTGAAATATCGATGGTAAAACCATAATTATTATTCAGTATTCAATGAATAATTTATAAACTCTTGTTAATGATATCCGCAGACCTCTGCATTTTTTCTCATGTGTATTTTATTAAATTCATAATTAAACTGTGCCGGATGCTGATCATAGGATTTGTTTTTCCATGCCGCGATGGCATTCCCAATTCTTCTAATTTCTTGAAAATATATCTTGTAAATTTATTTATTTACATTTAGTTAGCATATCGGTGACCTCGAATTTTGTCTACTACACTTTTTTGTATCATTCATTATATCCCACTCTGCTCTCGGTATCGGCTGGGGCTTCCAAAAGTCCCCTGCTCTGTTTCATGTTATTTTTCACTTTCGTTTGAATCTTGTAAATTACATCAGGTGCAAAGTCGCACATTCTCACATCTATATCTAATAGTGTTGTAATCGTATCAAGTTTATTTAACAGGCATAGACCAACGTTCTGAAATATTTCATTCGTACTTAACCAAAACAAGGAAAACCAATTATATAATTAACCTTCTAACCTCTCCAAGATGATTATTACTTAAGTCAAGTTTTTGTAAAGTGGTATTCAAGGCTAATGCATTACCAATGTGTATATTTTCGCTAGTTAAACCACACGCGGACAATGACAAAATGCGTAATGATTTAGCACCTTCGCCTAGCGCAGTAACAATAGCATTGCCGCCTGCAGATTTTATCGGATTTAATTTTAAATTCAATTCAACCAAAGTGGATTCCTCTCGTCTCAAATAACATCCGAAGACTTCAGCACCAGCTGGTCCTGCATCATTTCAAATAGAGAAACTATATTATCTTGGAACATATATTGTACATACATCTATCTCGTACCAATTTTATTATTCACTAATATGAGACGCTTTATATTAACATTTTCTTTTAACAAATGAACAAGAGCTAATGCGCCCTCATCGCGTATTTTACAGTGTGAAAAATCCAAAACTTGCAAATATTTGTGTGTGGTAAGTGGTTTAATTATTAATTTTAATTTATTGCAGTCTATAAAAGAACGCAGTACCCTAAACAAATAAATTCAAATATGTACACCAAATGCCTTATATACCTGTATACTTTACTTTATATACCTTAAAATTTCAATACTACTTTTTTCCACTCCATTACCTAATAACTCACAATCAATATCTGAAATTTTCATAGCTTGCCATGAAAAATTATCTCCTAAATTTGCCTATAAACAACAAAAAATGATTTTATTACATTATGTTTATATTTCTTTTGTGGTTACCTGGCTGAAACAAATTGAAAACTCGATAAGATTTAGTAATCTAGCTAACAATGAATGAAGAGAGATATGATCAGTGTTAGCGGCTGTATGTTTTAATTGTCTCAGATGTAAAGAAATTAAATAAGGTCCGCATAAATCTGTTAATTCTTTTATCTAAAAATACGAAACACACATTTATAGTTTCTTTTACTGATACAGAATATTCATATAGCTTTATTAACTTTCTAAACTGAACTTACATATTCAGGATTAAACATATCAGGACTCATCTCTTCCAATTCTTCTTGTACATACTTTTCCACAAAACATTGTTTCCATGTTTTTCGTGCAACAATATTATCACAGTCTGCATAATCATTTACTCTAGATTTAATTCGTATATACTGTAGCAGAGGATTCGATATTTTTGAACTATGTGCCGAATTTAATTGTAGTATTTCGTCATCGTTATTATCTATTGTTACAATATCATTTGTCTGTTCACCGTCGAGAGATCCGTTCTCGGATTCAGTTTTTTTACTTCTATGTATCAAGTACCTATTTGGAGGACACGTGCCTGGCCATCGATCAAAGAAACATCTTTGCCAGTAACTATCACTTTCTATGATTGGTATTGTTAATGCAAGTGGTATATTACATGGCAAAATATCTACCAATAACGTTCTATCAGCTAATATTTCAAGTTCATTATATAAAGGACGATCTAAAATACAACAAATATCTTATAATACAATCGAAATAATTCTTTAACAATATACAATATATGTACAACAATATAACAATATATGTACTTTATTTTAAAATCCCCGTGTAATTTATATTAAATCATAATTATGTAACTATATGTGAACAGACTGTAATTCAAACTGACATACTTACATTCCCAATTATTGGAAATTGCTATTATACATAACTCTCGTAAAGACTGAACAGAATACAAATCCCAAGAAAATTCGTCACATTTCAATGTTTGTCGTCGAGTAAATACATTGGGAGATGTTTCATACGCAGTTAGCGTATTTAAATCTATTGTATGTGATATTCGCATTGTTAATTTATTTATTTCACAGGTTTAAGAAATTTTAACAGTATCATCATCGTCTAGTTTGATCGAATCCATGTTGGCAACTATCTCCGTAACAACCATCGACTTACAGCAAACTGCCCGTGAAATAATTTGAACAGCATTGTTTACTACAATATGGGACAACATATACATATATAAATGAATGATAAATATTTAAATAAAATAAAGTCAACTCAGAATAATTGCAGCTTGATCAACTTTATTAAACGAAATAATAAATCTTTTGTAAATTTCGATCAATAAATTAATTTTTTAATGTAAAATTTATATTTTCCTAATAAGTCAGTTTGACATATAGAGAATAATATCCTTACCCCTTTATTTTAAAAGTATTTTAGTACTTACCTAAGTAAAATTCATTTCTATTCTTCGTTCCTATAAATACTAAATAATAATTATGCGATTTCAGTAAAATGAAAAATCACTAGCGCACACAGAAGAAAACAAGACAGCTTTATAAGAAACACCTTTATATAAATTTCATATTTTTTATTACAGTCACAATATTAACTCACACCGTTATTTAGATAAAATCTATCTACTTTTTGGGTGCTGGTTTTGCTGTGGCTGCTTTCGCCTTTGCTGGTGCGGCGGTTTTGGCGGGTGCTGCTTTTGCTGTCTTGGCCTTCTTGGGTTTACCGGCCTTCGACTTCAAAATGGCTTCGCGCCTGAACTTCTGTAATTTAGCTGAACGGATTGCTGGATGGTCATCGGGTAATGTAATCTATCAAATAAATATGCAATACATGAAAACAGACAATTAATAAACAAACATAGTAGAAACATGTCTAATAATAAACTAATTACACCTTGTATAAATAAGCTGATATCACAGCTTCTGATTAGTTATAATCAATGGTCAATCATAAACACGGACCAAAAGCAAGTCATCATGTTAACATCATCCTTTTTCATAACACAAAATTATATGAACCATTATAAAAAAATTATCCTTATGTAGATTACAATTTAATTATATGTCATTTTGTAACGATAATTATTTACTCGTGTCATTCATAATGATATTGTAATGTAAATAAAAATCACATGTCTTCATTTTGTTAGTTTTTGTCAAAATATAATGTAGAGTTCATCACGTCATCACTTATTTTATAATTGAATGCTATGTTATATTATTATAATGATAGCATGACTATTCTTTGACACGAAACAATAAAACATGAAATAATATAATTGTTTCTCTTCGCAAAAAATACATATTAGTACAACAGAAAACAAGAACTTACACCACGTCTCTTGGCGAGGACAACATCTCTCTCGTTCTTCCTCTTCTCGTTTGCCAGGATAGCTTGGCGTTTCAACACGGCGGCGTATGGGTTCAGACGGAGCATAGCACGAGCATTAACCAATGGATTGAGACGACGGACACGACGAACAATGTTCTTCCTATTTACAAAAACACAAAACCAACAACAATTAATTCATATTCAACCGCATGGCCGTGTTGTAATAGGTTTTAGAATTAATAATGGATCAGATGTCAACAGGTAATCACAGAATATGTCATAACCCAGTGCTCAGAAAGTTTTCATCATTTAACATAAAAAGAGAATATAAACGTTGATAATTAAAGAAACGAGAAACAATACTGTACCTGGGTGCACGGAGCACTTTACGGATTTCTTCAGCTTTGAGAAGACGAGCCAAGTCAGTGTTGGCCATCTTGGGCTGAGGCAAGTTGTAACCTGAATAACAAACATACAAAATCAAGTAAAAACATTTTGTTACAAGTATAACGCATTACTATTAGATAACGTGCATAGTTGTTCTGATACTAATAGCTTTCATAAAGAACTTATATTCGATTGAATTTATTTGTGCATTACTTAATGCTGCTAATTTTCAATATTTTTGTATTTATTTGCTTCCGTAATTAGTACAGAATGTGAAAAGAATACACACCCTTCTTGAGCTGGGCAGATGCCTTCCAGCTACCGAACAGCTTGTCGAGCTTGGCGAATGCGGACTGGGTCCAGATGACAAATCTACCAACATGACCACCAGGGGCCAACTTCAGCAGGTTCAAGCGGTCTACACTGCAGAGCTCAATACCTGGGATGTTGCGGAAAGCACGACGAAGACCCTAACAGTATTCATTCTCAAATTAGAACAAATTTCTCACAAAAATAATTTACACAGAATATTGCATTCAGAGCTTTTGAAAATTATAATCAATAGTGTTCATAAACACGGACCAAAAGCAAATCATCAGAAAGCAATAATATGTCATTTGTCTTGAGCTGATTGATGAAAATAGACGTAATTGTGAAATATACCTGATCCTGGTGGTACACAATTAGTGGTCCTTTACGCTGGATGCGACGACGATTACGCATTTTACCCTTGCCAGCACGGAAACGCTGAGACTTGTACACCTACAGGACACACAAGAGATGTTATTGGGTGGAATTTAACAAACCATAAAGATCTTTTATTTTCATAGAATACATCAGCGCTTTTGAAAGTTATAATCAAGAATACAAGTCAGAAACACGGACCAAAAGCAAATCATCATTTGAATATTTAAGTCAGTATAGATAAGATATAATAGTTCCTATGTACATACCTTTTGGATATCAGTCCATGCCCTAATACGACGCAGGAAGATGACAGCCTGCTTAGTCTTGGTCAATTCCTGTACTTTATCGTTGACAACGAGAGGCAATTCTGGAACTTCGCTGACCATGTGTCCTGTAAGTAAAATGCACATATAGTTTTATCTTGAAATCGACAGATCAGCACGGAAAATATTATATTATTTTAATCATGTATGTCTGTCATCAGAGCTTTTGATTATTATAATCAAGAGTATTCATAAACACGGACCAAAAGCAACTCATCATGTAACAGTGGCTAAAGATTTGGAGGTTATATTTGCCAAGATGAATTTCTCACCTTTGCTCATAACAAGAGCTGGTACACCGCTAGCAGCAACGGCAGAGGCCAGAGCGTAACGGCGCTGGTTGACGTTGATCTTGCGATGCCAACGGCGCCATGGCTTGGTTGGAGCGAACATACGACCGCCACGACACATGTTACCGAAAGCACCCTGGCCGGAACGGTGAGTACCACCACCACGGACCCTGGGAATACGAGCCACAGCACGACCAGTACCCCACGACTCGGCGGATGTCTGGTGACCAGCCTCCTTGCTCACGCAATATGGCTGACGTCTGTTCTTGGACATCTGCTGATGTACGAAGTTTACAACATCGGGCCTGATGGGCGCCTTGAATACCATCGGCAGAGCGATGGATTCACCCTTAACCTCTTCGGATTTATCATTGTATACGCTGACGAGCGGACGTGCCGCGGAAAGTGACTGAAACAACATTCATAACTCTTGTTACATATTTTCCTTGATATTATACAAAAGGGAAAAGTATCTCAACTGTCTGATATGATATTATAGTAAATTGTAATAATAATTTTCGATACTACTACTATTCTATAGATATAAATATTGATCGGTTAGTATTGGTTCAGAGCTTTTGAATATTATAATCAAGAGTGTACATAAACACGGACCAAAAGCAAATCATCATGTAACAATACAATCACAAATTGATTAACAGAACGTGCTGAGGTTTTATAAAAACTATTAACAATATTCAATTACTTATTGAAACATATTGGTTTATACATGCATACACAGCACGGACAAAATGATTTAACTAATAAAAGAATAAAGTACGTTAAATATTAAATATGAGAATATATTCTATTGAAACGTACTTCCCTAGTGAACTATAGAATTAAACTTTTAGAAAAATGCTTTAATATTTTATGGAGCCAACTGCATGTACCGAACTCTTAAAAATGATCACACACGCCTTCGCGATGTTGAATTAAATAAAAATAGTTTTTAATTAACGCAATTCGTCCAGTATATTTAGTGTGAAGTAAAAAAAATTAAAACATTTATATAAAGAAAATAAACGAGTAAATATATTGCTATCCATTAAGTCACAACGACGGCTGTCGCAGCTCATGTTGAAAACACGTGGCTCAAAAACAAAAGCAAATTTCTTTTAAAATTCACAAAATTACACACTTTTAACACCAGTAATGTTTCATTACTTTATTAGCATGTATTCTACAACAATTTGATCAATATAAACTTACCATTTTTGTATTTTCTTAACACTAATATACTTTATACCACATACACTACACGGCGAACTCCAAGTCCGCCATTCAAAAGGAAGTGGCTGAATCTATGTTGATGCTGTATCTACCGTACGGCGCCACTGGAAGCTAGCTTCCTGTGGAGGGGGGATTTTGAAAAGTGGATTTCCGGAATTGCATTTGAAACTATGAAATATAACAAAGCAACTTATGTTTTTAATAAATATTTAAGCCCATGCCCATTAATGAATTTGTATTAATTGAAAGTAATTTAAAAAATTTATTTAATACTATCCTTCATTATTGTTACATTCTAATGTTATTTGGAATAAATTTTGGTAAATGCAGAATGAAAACAATTTTTATTTTATTTTAATAATAGACATATGTTTAGAAAGAAATAATCGTTATAAAATTACTTTCTGAATAAATATTATCAAAGACAAAAAAACTATGAAAAATTAAATTCTTAACTTTATTCATTTTGATGAACAAGTATTGCAAAACGCATGTAAATTTATAAATTGGTTTTAAAATAAAAGAAACTATAATATCTGTACATTTTAATCAAAAATATTTTTAAATCAATTTCGCATTATCACTACAAAAATACAAAAGGAAATAAGTTCTGTACAGAATATTATTTATGGAATTATGATACGACAATATACCGATAATGAAAAATTAAATGTATTTTCAGATACATATATCATTGACTGACTTTCGTATAAGTTGTTAATTATATAGTCGAATATTCCAGTTATATTCTAATAATGAGATAAAATAACAAAGATAAAGAATTATACAATAAAAGAGTATAAATATATTGCAAAATACGTTTTTATTTTTATTTCAATGGTATATAGAATTCATATTTTCGTAGAAAATGTTTAATATATCAGATACATTGCTATTTAAATTTTAACATTAACTCCAGGAAGTCCACGAGCTCCGGTTCCAGTGATTTTGAACATGCATCCAGCTGGTTCCGGCTGGACTACTCCACGAACTGTAAGTTTTGCACTAGTGACGTATATAATGTCCAAATTTGGTCCTCCAAATGCTACGGAAGTTGTCTAAAAATAATACGAAAACAAAGATTTAAATATCTTAAGTAATATTACAATATTCATAATTACATTTTCAATTAAAAAATTGTTATTTATTAATACCTGTTTTGCTGGAATTTCAATAGTTGTTAATAATTTTGAAGTTCGGGGATCAATATGAAGAATACGACCCCCATCAAAAACGGCAACCCACAGATTTCCATCAGTATCAATTGTCATACCGTCTGGTACACCGGGAATTCCATGCTTGTCAAATTCAAAGACAGTCTCGCGATTTGCTGTAAATTCAGTAACTGTATTAGTTTCATCACACTATAACAATACGAGAAATAAATCACTTACAAATCTTTCCATTTTCAATGTCAAAATCAAACTGATCAATACGTTTCAAAGGAGAATCAGCGAAATAGAATTTATTTAACTTCATGTTCCACGCTAGACCGTTAGAAATGCTGACGTCTGTTAGTTGAGTCTTGACTGCATTTCTTGATGTGAGTGAAAACAAAGAACCTTTGTTCATTTCAAGTTCACCGGGAACTCGCTCAAAAGCCATAGTTCCTATAAACATACACATGCACATTTCATAATTCATAAATAAGAATTAATAATATTTATTTACCAGCCCAAAGACGACCAGATGGATCTGCTTTTCCATCGTTGAATCTGTTAGTATTAACATCTGCCGCGCTATCAACTTCCACAAGTGGTTCCATTTTAGATACTTTAGTACTAACGCCATCCCATGTAACAATAACAAGTTTACGGCCAATGCTGATGACAAATTGATCAGATGTTCCATCAACAGGCACAATCAGTGATACCGGTCCCCCTTCTAAAACATAATAAAACAACAAATGGTAATAAAATTTAAATTTTTATACTATTTAAAAAAGAAAGTACACACACCTAAAACTGCTTTCGTAGTTTTTCCAGTAGATGGAACATATTTTAGTATAGCTTGTCCAAAAATGTCCACAAAATATAGACATTGTTTTTCAATATCCCAGTGAGGACCTTCTCCTAATTCAACTCTTTCGGTAACAATTTCAACAACTGGTGCCATCTATAAACAAGAATACAAATAAATGTTAACTATAACTATCATATGAAGGTAATATGATTAAAATAACTTTACCTTCAAAATGTTATGTTCACAAATTCTGCAAGAAAAGTGTGTCCAGTTTGGATACGTATTCGTTTTTGTGCTCAATGAGTTTTGGATTGGGGTATATATACTTATTTTAGAGATAAGCCCACTTAATTATTTAACCTTGCAGGTCAAAAAAATCAGGGCTTCTGAAACTGTTTCAAACTACTACATACTACTACTACTACTAATTTAAATTTTTATGTAAAATTCAAACAAGATGTTTGATATACGTTTGTCAATTTAATAATTAATTATATAATTAGTATGCTAAGTGATCTATTTATTTTGTGTGAAACGGAAAGTGTATTGCAAATATAATAAATAATTATTAA
>JAGJTL010000183.1:6395689-6417050 GCA_022063505.1 Calosoma granatense | reverse complement strand
CACATACCTTCCGCTATAATTCCATTCATAAGCGAATGCAATGATTTGTAGAAGTAAAGTGATTCCTCCCAATTTCAACAATTGATCAACAGGTGGCCAGTGTGACCGGAACGGCATTAATTCAAACAGAGTTTCAATTTTTTCTTGTATCTCATCTGGTCGCGGTTTACATGCCTAGGAAAATAAAATATTTTTATAAAAGCACTGGATATATTTAAATGAAATAATTTCAATATAATTACTTTGAAACTTGGCTGGCTTCTATCTCTAAGTTGTGCATTGCGCAATTGGTCCGCTTTTATGCATAAATGCGCTTCCAGATATCTTTTAAATGCTAAGCAAACATGTCGGACAATTTGCCTTGCTGCACATTCCGCATCATCATTCAATGCATATTCCTCGTCCAGTGACAGTATGGGCAGCGTAGATATCTACATAAATATAAATGAGAAAATAGTTATATTTCTTATAACTACATTAATTAGAAGAAAGAAAAAGAAAACGGGTTATGTACTCACAACATTGTACAATTTGCGTAAACCATCTTGCTCATCAAATTCTTCTAGGATAATTCTAAACTGGAAAGTTAAACCAAAGAACATTGTTGCATGACATCGACCAGAATCATGGGAACATTCTAGTAACCACAATGCATATCTAAAATACAAAATTATATTACGCTTTAATAATGAAATTACTTAAATAACAAGTTAGTGTGATGAAATACAACTCACTTGACAACATCTCTTACTACAGAATGAGGCAGAAGACATACTCGTTCCATGGCGTCTTCACAATAAGCCAGATAATATAAACATATTGATACACCTGTGGCTGCGACAGAAGGTCGTGGTACTTCCAATAATCGCTATACGTGACAAAGTGACACAATAGTTATCCAAAATTATTTATTTCCAATAACACTGAACACTTACTTGTAGTCCATTTATATTGATAAATTCAATAGAAAACTTTTTATGGCAAAGCAGGGCTGCCAAATATTTCAAAGCTTCAAATGCTAATCGAGACTCTTTTGTTTCTCGTAAGTTCACATAACCTAATATCAATTCTAGTGCTCTGTTTTCAAATACATGACTAAGAAACTGAAATATAGCAAGAGAGTTAATAAGTATATAATTTATTGATCAGAAATTAACTTACCTCTTGATATTCTCCCATTGGTGTTAAATATTTCAGTATAAGTATCTGTCTCGTTGAGTGAGTTGGTGGGAATATTTGAACACTGCCAATAACATAACTTTCTAACTCTGCCCATGAAGAATTACTTGTTTCAAAAAATGATACACCTGTCAATCCAAAATTAACATAAATTATCCTCTTATAATAGATTTTTAAATATAAAATTACATACCTTTATGTAACGAAATGGGAGATTCTGAATTTAAATCCATTTTCATTTTCTTCCTTGCACTTCCACCGTCTGAATCTGAAATCTATATAATAAAATTATAATTAATTATATGCCAACAATTACGTCAGTTCTTAGCTTCTTAGAATGCTTACAATGCTAGTATCTGATTTAATTGGTGTAGTTTGATCTGATTCAGATCTGACGGGACTTGATACGTGTGAAGGTGACATCAGACCATTTTCTTGGGCATCAGTTTTCACTTTGGCGGGTGAAGTAAATATTGTATCTGTATTTGACACATCATCTGTTGGTGCACTTAAATGTGCAAATGGTCTGTTTTCAGTCAATTCACTGGTTTTTGCTCCAATTTTTTGTAACCGACGTAATCTTTGTAACATTAATGGGACCAATCGAGAATTTTGTTCTCTAAAAAAAATTGATAATTTTGTTATATATACAGATATATTAATGATAAGAGTGAATATATGTACCTAAATCTGGTTGCTATCTCTGGCACTTCCATCGCCGCTGCTAATAAGCCGGTAGAGTAGGTTTGTAGTGGTTCTATAGAATTTGTAGCCCATTTAATTAATCTCTGTATTAAGCCATCCATATCTGGTTGAAACACAGCAGATGTCTCCAAGCCAGGCATTATATCCAACATTAATCGACAGGCTGCTATGTTTAATTTATTTACATCTCTACCACTTATACCTAATCTAGACCAGTACGTGTCACGTAGATAGTCATTAACGAGCTGAAACGAAAGTTAATAAAATACATTTTCTGCATGGAAGAACACATTAATAACATACCTTTGTCATAAAATTATCTTTTTTAAAAAGTACTTTCAATATATGTCCCAACTGGCAATCTGGATCCGCTCTGGATGGATGCCTTTCATCAAAAGGATCCGGATCCATTTTCATGTAATTATCTGTTTCGACTTCTATTATTTCGGCCAACCTAAAAGAACAATTAATTTACATAACTTACTGCAATTATACCTGCATCACACTACTTCCTAAATATTCAAAAACCAATGCATAACTTTAAATGAACATTCTGTTCAATAAAATAAATTATTTGTAAAACAAACTATATTTCCATAATATTTGTTAAATTAAGAATCAATTTTAAAAACATATAAACCCCATAACAAGTTCATAAAACGAGAACAGTGCATACTTTATTAACAAATTACATTTAACGGGGTTCCAAACTTGAACAAACGTCATTATTATAACCTCACCTTGTTAATGTTGGTACAGGATTGTAATTCGCTTGATTTTGTTCTTCTTCCCAGTTTCTGAGTATAGCAGAAACGTCAGTCATTTCTGATAACTCCATTTTTAATTATTATTTGGTCTTTCAAATACACAACTTTCGGAAGACGTTACCACACGAGGTTCCAGTACATAACCTCGATAACAAATCACTTATGCGATTGTTATTTTATCAATACGACACAGTAAAGTTACAGTCTCACAGTGCATAAAATTATTATCGTTGTAACATTTGCAAAATGCGACGTATTAAACAAATTAACATTGTAATCAACGACAAAAATTAAAAATATATACGCACAACATATACGACTACTACGACTTTTCAACTGCTGAAAACACACACATTGCGCATTGTTGCCACACGTTCAAACACAAATGTCTCAATACGCAAAAACATTCAGTATTATTTTTTATTTGCAACGTATAGCAACTTTGATTTATTTCTACATAAAATAAAAAGCAATAAAACAACTAATTTTTTAATTTATACTTAATATTATTTTTATCAGTATATTTTAATCTTAAACCTAATTTAACTCGTACTTCTTTTGTGGTTACTTCGGCTATTTCTTGAGCTTGATCTGCTCCATATTGTAATATGTTCATTAAATACGAAGTGTCATTTAATAATTTGGATATTTCTTCTCGTATTGGATTTAGATATGAAATAATAGCATCAGCTACTACCAATTTATATCTGAAAAATAATAAATGTTATAATATTTCTTAGGAAAACACATGAAGACTTACTTTCCAGTATTAATGCCTTTTGCCTCATTACATATATCATCAATACTTTTTCCAGAAAGTACAGAATGAATACTAATGAGATTACATACACCTGGACGATGTTGAGGATCATAATATACCTGCAAATGACTGTCAATTTAGCAATAATTTTTAAAATAAATATAAACCGTCTATACTTCTGATGTAAAATCGGTAACAGCTTTTTTAACTTTTTTTACAATTTCATCTGGAGTATCGGTTAAATTAATTCTGCTTTTAGGATCTGGATCTGATTTTGACATTTTCTTTGACGGATCTCTCAAACTCTTTAATCTACACACATCGCTCTCTAGAAATTAATAATGAATATCGATACATGTAAATAAAAAATTACATTTCATTATGAATACTTTCTGAATAAATTATTTACCTTCTATTACAGAATGAGGTATTGGGAACGTATTACCAAATCTCGAATTAAACATTCGAGCCAATTCTTGAGTAAGATGCAAATGCTGTGCTTGATCCTCACCAACAGGTATATGTGTTGCTCTAACATTATTAGTCGTAGGTAATACTAAATATTGTATCCTTTATATTACATTACTTACTTATATGCCAGTATATCAGCTGCCTGCAGCACAGGATATACAAACAAACCAAGAGGTACATCCTTGAGCAATGCAGATTTTTCTCTATATTGTGGTAAGTGTGCTAATCTATACAATAGTTATTTTGTAAGACATTTAATCTACATAATTTTATGAAACAATACCGTGCCATAGTAGACAGACATCCAAGTTGCCAACATAATTCAGTATGCTGAGGAACACACGATTGTTGAAACAGAATACTCTTTTTCGGATCAATTCCACATGCTAGTAAAGTAGCAGTCATTTCCAAAATATTGTTAAAAAGTTGATTTGGATCCTAGTGGAAAACATTAAGTATTATGAATTAATCATTTAAAGAGAATGGCCTTACGTTATAAGAGTATTATACTTGCGGTAATGTTATAGAATGAAGATCCACTATACTGTAAATAACTCGATCATTTTTGTTTTGTAATTTTTTCCATTGTTTAATTGCACCTAAGTAATTTCCTAAATGCACAGAACCAGTTGGCTGAATACCGGAGAAAATCGTAGTACGATGTTGTATATCCTTTGCATTCTATAAAGAGAAATATTATCAATTTGTCTGTTTAATATTAAAGTACATTACCTTTGGTGTCTGTATGTGACAATTTCTTTTAATAGTTAGACTACAAAATTTAAAGAATACTCTTCCACTATTCATGATTTACTGTCTAATCCTATTTATTAACAATAATTTTTCAAATAGGTTATCCAGGTTATCTCATCCTAACGTCAAAAAGTGTATTGTTCCAAGTGACATCTATAAGCAATTTTATATACCTTTCATGTGACAAAAATTATAAAAATGTTCATTTTTTACTTCAGTAGTGCATTTTGAAATATCGGTTTATGACCAATTAACTAATTGTAAAATAATATAACTTGAAGATTATTTTTAATATAAAGATATATTTATTTTTCTCAAAATTAAGACAGACATTGAAATATATTTCAAATTGTTATGGTACTCTACGTACTACTGAGTTTTATAATTATTTTTATGAAACAGAAATAAGAGTAGAAAAATACATATCCTAGAAAATTCAGAAACTAAAATGTACACAGAATTCAAAAACAACATTGATACTACAATAATTACCTATTTAAAATAGTAGGAGTAATAGTTTGAGTATCGGTCATAAAATGTTTACAGACAAAATATTTATCTACACATCAAAACAAGATTAAACAATTTGATATTTATATGTATTTATTGAACAAATCATTAAAAACGAACATACAAATATGTAAATGATAATGTTTGTAGACAAAATTAGTTTTTGTACTAATAATTTGCCAAATAACACATTTTACCCTATAACCCAAAAATTACTATTATAAAAAAATCGTTATAAATGTCAACAATAACTTTTCGTATTTTGACTATACTTAAATTATATAAAAAAATTTCAGTACATCGAGACTAGTACAGCATATAAATCTACATTTTGAATGAAATGTAGAACATTACAAATTATTTTGAAAATGAATACATGATTCTGTCTTTACAGAATAGATTAAATAAAGAAAAAACTTTGTATAATACATTTGTCGATGTAATGCATTATATGTATAATAATTATTTTTCAAATGAAAATTATTAAACCTGTTCTGTCTTGAATATTACAGCATTATCTGTCACACATCCCTACATACATGTTTCAAACAATTCACAATATAATATTGAAAATGACCGATTCTCAATGTAACTAAGTTGGTTGTTGCAACAGTCGAAAAAATATTTATACAATAAAATGTTATTATGTCATTAGTAGCAGTATGAGAAATTTGATACAGATGCAGTCTTATCTCTGTCATTTATTAATCAAGAGGTGTTTTAAAAAAGTAGCAATTAAATTTCAAAAATATTTTTAATCTTTCTTGGTTTCAGAGTAGCACAGTTATAAAACTTACACATATATATTTTATTCGTTAGATTTCACTATAATATAAATATTATCGATATAAAACTTCCCATACCACTACGATTCTT
Organism: Calosoma granatense; assembly: GCA_022063505.1. Classification (NCBI taxonomy): domain Eukaryota; kingdom Metazoa; phylum Arthropoda; class Insecta; order Coleoptera; family Carabidae; genus Calosoma; species Calosoma granatense. The sequence continues at coordinate 6,411,029 of JAGJTL010000183.1, read as the reverse complement.
GCAATTCAATGTAAATTTCAAAACTATCCTAATTTACTCGTCCTCTTCTATATCTTCATCGGTAGTATATTCTGATTCGTGTCCACCTTCCTCCACATGTCCCTCATCTTCTGAATCTTCAAACTCCCACTGTGGATGTTCCGTTGGTACTGCTGGCGCTTCTTTCACGTCCAGCTTGATATCTTTCTGTTGATCGAATCCCATATAGGAATCTGAACGTAGACACACTGTGAACGTGTATACACCTGGCCAATTTGGTGCCGTGAACTATAAATACACGATCACACATTCATTCAGACACGAATAGAATTTACAAATAATTATAACGGTACAATGACTTGAGGAATTTAGTTTTCAAGTCTGATTCATTATATGGTATTTCCTGTCACACATATATGTATATCTGACAGCTTATACACATCAGATGTAACTGTATGTATTTACCTTAAGTTGACAATCTTCTTCATATACAAGTCCCGTTACATGGTACGGGGGTGTAAGTAAAGTTCTTGATTTTCTGTCACATATATACGTCCACCAGTACTCTTGTTTGTCGTACGGATACAGTGGACAATGTACAGCATGTGAGGTTTTCGATCTGCCCTCTAACACTTCTCTCTTGTTTAATCGTTTCTGAATCTTCTCCCATTCTTGATCATCATCCTCTACACTCGATGATTTAACTTCTTCTTCTGAAGACCTTCAGATCCCATCAAATAAAAGTAAATCTTAATCTACACTGGCACAAGATTTCAAATTACTAGAAAACAATGTAACTTACCTATCGTTGTTGTAATTTTGTTCACTCGCGTCACTATCATCGCTATCTATCTCTTTCGGTTGTTTTTCTTCTTTTGGTTTTGCTTTCACAACCTGTGGCGGAGTATCTTCCACTTTTTGTTTAAAGTTATTTACTTTATTTTGTTTATTAGATTTCTTGTTACTTTTCTTGCCACCACCTTTGCGTTGTTTTAACCAAGCTGGCTTCTTAATAGACTGTGATTCTAAAATACACATTACATAGATATTACTCACCGGCATAGCAAATTAATATATCACAGATGAATTTACAATGCCTAATACTAATACTTACCAGGCTCGCCATCTCCAGTGGTATTCTTTTCATTATCCTGCTGTAATTCTGATATTGGCTGAGCATCAGCTACTGTATCATCACCGAACAATGTACTCATATCTCGACGTTTCAAAGATACAGTCACCGTAACAATTGCACCAGCAGTTACTTCAGTCGGGTTTTCATCATCAATAACTACGAATACACAAGAACATATAGAAATGTCCTTTTAACTTAATAGAATAATAAAAAACTGTACCTTCTGAGCGCACTAGAAAATCAATATAAGGCATGCGACCCAATACTTTCATTATATTTTCATATTCTTCATCAGACAAACTGCGTAATATGCTTCTACGTTCATCACCTTTCAATTGTGCAAATTGTTGCAGAGTTTTCACTTGTCGCTATTATCAAAAAACAGTAGTTTAGGAATTTAAAAAAATATATTTTTCACATGGACAATAAATGAATCAACTGACCTTTTTTGACATAAAGTATTTAAGGTTATCGTCGTTAATATAAGGCAGTTGCAGAAGAGGTGACTTGTATTCCCACATTCCTTGTACAATCATCGGGGACAGTTTCATACAATTTTCAATAGTTTCAATGCTCGGCAAACGATTAACTGAAATAATTAAGCCATATAAGTAATACATGTACACCAGTTTAAACAGTGATTTTGATCATACTTCTTCTAGCGTAGGCCAGTAGAATTAGTTGATTAACACAACTGACTAATTCCTGTATTAAATAAGGACACTTCCCGATTATATACCGTCGATCTTTCTCCAGTGTTTCAGGATTCAGTGGTAATCTAGAAAGATGTGCATGTAACAGAGCTCTTGCTTTTATACTATACAGATGGCACAACGGCCTCTCTTTATTCTTCTCTCCTAAATGAGGCAACTGTTTTATCAGCTAAAACACACAATATATATTTAAGAATATTACTTGTTTTGTGTATAAGAAATTATTTACATGTGGCACTTCTTCATTATCTGACAATCTTTCAACAATTTCCGAATTATGTCGCCGGTCGAATTCAAGACTAGCTGCCAATATCATAATTACACGTTTTAATGCCATTTGTGGAGTTTTATGAATGAAAAAGTAGTACATCTGAGTTGTATCTAAAAGTACCTGGTCTCCTGAGAACTTAATACTACGATACCACCATGTACCAACCTGCAGACAAATCATAAAGTTAAAATAAAACTTCAGTATTATAGACATAAGACGGACTGCGGCACCATCAATATCTATTAAGTAACAGGCAAGCATTTATAGATACTAATATCTGTATGGAATATAAATAAATAACACTATACTTACTACAACAGGAAGAGCAACCATAAACACCAATGCATACAATCCTAAAACCCACACACTATTCTCTTTTTCTACAATCCACGATGGCAACGCTATGCCAAAACTCATAGCACCTGGACCATCGGGATTTCCATACTTCTCCCAATTTTTTCTTGCTTCATCGTCAGTCAAAGCCTAAAAACATGTACACTGCACTAAGTTACTTTAATTATATATGTATTTCTAAATACGTACTTGATACGCCTTAGTTAGTTTCATAAACGCTTTCTCATTACCAGTTTCCTTGTCAGGATGTAAAATAACAGATAATTTGCGATAAGCTTTCTTAATTTCTGACTGAGACGAACCCAAAGGAACGCCCAGAATTTCATAGGGATCAAAATTGGCCATTTCATAGTCAAATTGGGAGACTTTGTATGCAAGAAGTGCTAATAGTAACCATCCGGAGATTATCAACAATTTTACTAAGAAATGTTTCGTACCACGCCATGTGTCTGAGGAATTTAATATTAATTTCTTCTTTGAACACGCTGGGCAATGACAATCCTCTTTTTCTTTTTCAGGATCTGCAATATAAAAAATCTTTTAGGTTATGCGACATCACCTCGAACAGATATTTATACAAAAAAGATACATAAATAAGGCTGTGAAAGTTCAAATACAAACAAATCACCTCATTAAATATAGCATATAGATATTAGAAAGATTCTAGTATCTAAAAGCATTAGTATTTCATCGTTTACAACATTTTCTTAAACATGAGGTGCCGCAATCAGTTTTATGTCCTATTGTGACTAATCAAATTTAAAACAATATGTAATTAAAGGTGCATTAATTATCTTCGTTTAATAAACTAATCGTATTAACCAATAATTTCTTACCTTGCTTACGTTTCCTGGGCCAATAATAAAATGTTGCTGGTATTAATATTAAAGCTAAGAATGATAATAAAAAGTAAAAAAATGTTCCGCCACTCTCATCGTATTGAAATTTTTGTCCACCCATAGTTTGTTAATTTTATAATTACTTTATGCTTTTATTCACATTTGTCTGCTTGATACGTGTTGAATAGCGGTAAGCAAAATTACACGTCAAAAGATATGGTTCCACGCAGGTTGACCCACGTTAAAATTTCAAAATAGAAAAAAAAATATATCAATTTAATTTAATATTCTAATAAAACGTAACTATTGTTTATTAATCTTTCAGGTAATTTTCTTAACAAATTATATTCAAAGATATTTCAATATCATTCCTTAATGTGAAAAATAAATGAATCAAGATAATTTGTTCGTTTTCCACCAAAACGATTTTTTACTATAAATTCACAGTAAAAACTTGAATAAAACAAGTAAATAAATAAATAATTAGCTGATTTTTAATGGAAATAAATTGTTAATAATCCTGCAACAGTACCAAACAGTACTGAAATACATATAATTGAAAATTAAATAAAATGCATTATTAAAACAGTTGGTGATTTTGGATTCTCGTGGTTGGTACCAGTTGTTTTGCTCAAAATGAAACTGCGAATTATTCCGATTTTACACGAACCACGTTCTCTGTTGTTGTAGGCCATATTGCTTTTGTACCTTGCTGCGTTTCTGAAATTTTCATCCAAAAGCATCTGCTATATTGTGGGCGAAATTTAATTTTTATGTGCAACATACGTAAAAGAGATATTTGTTTTGTTTTGTTGGTGTGTTATTTTGTTGTATAAATTTATTGTGTCAGTGACGTGACAATATTGCAGTGAATTGGTGTTTAGTGTAACGAACAAAAATGGCGTGTGCAACTCTTAAGAGGCATTTAGACTGGGAACCAGTTCTGGGTGTAAGACCGACAAAAAGAAGACGTTGTAATCCTCTTTGTTCTGGTGCTGATAAAAGCAGCCCAAAACAGTCTTATCGCGGCCCACGCCCCCCGGTTTCTGCCCCAGAATTGTTCTCGAATTCATCTCCGTCCCCGTTCGCTAATGTAGTTTGCCCGAAGATCACACCCGGTATGTAATAAAATGGTTTAATAGTATTTATTGATTAGTATACGAATTAATGTGTTTATTGAAACTTTGAAAAATGTCAAAAGAAAAATTCTGGAAATGTCATTTTATCACATATTAGATTTATTTATTTACATTTGTCATCAGCTGTTTTTCGAAACACTTGACAATGTTCGGTTTGATGGTGGGGGAAGGAGTTAGGCAGGCATCTGTATTAATCCCCACTTTGGTCATGTTTTGTTAACATAGAGTGTCCAGTTTCTCTTTTTTAAAATAAAATGAATATGTAAAAAATGCCACCAATGCTTATACATATTTTATTATTAAATTTAATGTAAACATTAATGTATAGAACTTTTTTCATAAAAATATATGTTTATATAAAACTAGGGTTAATATTTCACAACCTTTATATTTGCACTAATTTTGGAAAATTTAAATATAAAACAATTTTGAATATGTGATTAAATTTATAGATACTTTTGTATACGTAGTACATGTGTGTATGTAATTACTGTTTGCAAATATTAATTAATAATTTAGAAACAATGGCAGCAAATCTTCGAGAAGAAATCCGAAGGTTACACAAACGTAAACAAATTCAGTACACTAATTCCACCACAGAACGTATGCAGGATACAAGCTCAGAAGGTAGCAACTCTGGCAGTGAGCAGGGACCAGAATCACCAGCCCGAAGTGACAAAGCTTTATTCACATTTAAACAGGTGCATATCTTATATTTACACATTCATGGGAAATTGTTAATTTGCTTAACTTGGACGTAATTGCTGTTTAGGTTGGGATGATCTGTGAACGAATGTTAAGAGAACGAGAGACTTTATTAAGAGAAGAATATGACCAAGTACTGACTTCGAAATTAGCTGAACAGTATGATGCCTTTGTGAAATTCACTTACGATCAGATACAGAAACGTTACGAAGCTGCACCGAGTTGTAAGTATCTCTCTCTATCTAAGTGTATCTCTAGTTCCGCTGGTTAACAAGTAGTTACACAGCATATTGATTTTATGTTTTGTTACAGATTTATCATAAAAATTATACTGCGATTCCATCATACATGCTATTCAGTCTCATGTAACTAGCCATAGTGTGAACACTAGCTAACAGAAAAGAGAGAAGGAAAACATAATATATACATACATACATACATTTAACTATTATATGCTCTGTAGTCATATCGTACATATAAATACATGAATACTTGCCTGCCTGAACACCACTGTTTTACGCGGAACATGGAATGAAAGCAGTGTAAGAATGTAACACGTGACATGAAGCCGTGATTCAGTATGAAGAAAGACTTCACACACACACACATACTTGGACGGACTGCTTCCCTAATCATCATTTATGGACACGGTGACGACGATACACAAGTAAGAATATCGTTCTCCGTGTACGGGAATTGTACATGAGATTTTGTTCCGAGATGAAATTATTATATAAGATTTCGATTGGCCGATTATTTTAGTTATGGCTACTAATTTTTATTTATATATGAAGAAATAAATATAATAAGCCTTATATTGATTATAAAGGATAATTGTCCATCTAAATATTCTTCTATCTTGTATGTCGATTAGTGCGGATGTGTGCGTATATATTTTAATGATTTGATGTGTGCATGTATTTGTATGAATGTTCGAGACGCGTATTTATATTAACATACATACATATAAATCATAATATAATTAATTACACACACACACATATAGATACACAGTGCCCGTGCAACTATGGGCATCGATTGTCCATCGATTTTGCACAATAATTTTTTACATTCATAGGTTATAATTTATTAAGTTTTTGACATAGTAAATCGAATAAGTTAATTAGTAAAATCGTATGTGTAGTTATTGAGGAAAGGACGAATAATTAGTAGTAGTTACTTGTAACTGAATGCTGGGATATGCAAATGTTTTTTTTTACTACAGAGAATTGTTGAAGTTTTGTTTTGGTGTGGGTACTCAGTGAATTATAAACATTGCCATTGTGATGCGAGTATGTGATCACAGTTAGTATAATTAATTAATTAATTATATGTATATTTAATGGATAAGTTTGCTTGAGATGGCCATAATTCTGGAGAAATAATCAATATACATACAACTAGTACATACATACATACATGAGTTATATATAGTTAGTTAGAGCGATACTAACCTTATTGGCTGAAAGATTAGTTTGTAAGTTCCCACCTACATATATTTAGTGCAGTAGTGCGCGCGGTATCTCCGTAAACAACAAACATGTACATTCATGTTATATATACGTTGCAAAGAGAAATCTGGCATATGTATGTCATACATTATAATATAGGTATATATTGCGATGTCAATTAAAACATATTTTTTTTAAACGCGTGATTAATGATTTCCCTTAGTTTTTATCTTGGAAGTGAGTGACAATGTGCGCAGTCAGTTTTGTAAATAGTTGTTACATCATTCAGTCGATCAATCAATTCATTATGTAATATCTACATATATCGTTCACACGAATGTCCCGAATTAAATAAACATATATTCATTGTTGTTATTATTTCTTGCGTATAAATTGACTGTGCATGTTTCCAGCAATAATACAATTTGCATTCGATTATTGTTATTTTATATAGTTATATAATTGTTACAATCACTATTTACTACACTACGTTACTATACGTATTTGTGCTTTATGGATTACCGTAATGTAAGGTCACTTATGTTGTAATTTTGTTTTCGTAACGTCTTTCACTCTTGCTTATAATGTAATGTACGGTAGGCTGTAGCATCTCATTCGAAACATCCTGTAACGTTATTCTATTTTAATAAGTACATGTCTAGACACTATTTTTACTTTACACTTATATTGTATTCAACACACTGAAACAACAATTATGTATCACAGTCAGTTACCATAATATTCTCACCTATCACTGCAGTATAAATGCCTTCGTAGGAACAGACAGACAGACAGACAGACATGTTGTTAATATATGTGTAATACAACTGGATTTACTCGCAATGTAATCCCAAGATTATGGAATTATCCAAATATTCATTGTCACTGTATGCATATTTGTATAAGATGGAATCTTCACATTGGAATGTTGAAAAATAGTATTGCATTGCTTCATGTTGTTCCTTCAAAGGTGTTTATCAATATTACTATTAATTTGTGTTAATTTAACACTGCCCAATCATACATGCATTTTCGTTAATACATACTTGTATACCAATAGTAATAAAAAGTACTGAATTTTATCCATTTTATCATTTTACCTACAAATAGTCATTCGCACAACTCTAATAAATAACGTATTAAGGTCTGATGATTGACTATTGGTGTACAACTATCAGTTCATTTTGTAGTAATTCACAGATGGTCTATATCGTTTGTTAATTTATACATGTAAAATATTTCATAAATAAAATATGTTCTGGGTAAATAATATGTTTGATTCCTGTACATAAGTGAATGAATTGCGCATTCAATGATAAAATAATGAACAGTCAATTAGTATCGTGAGACAATAATAACAGTTTTATTATATTATTTTCTGTAACAATTATATTTCATTAAATATATACAATAAATTGATTTCAATATTCCTCTCAACATTATGGAAACACCACCAACATTCTTTAAATATATTTATTTAGACTCCTTTGAAAACATAACCGATGATAAAAATATTTTGGTATTCGAATTATATGTTAGAATAATTGTATTCATATAATTTATGAGATTCTTCAGACAGAAGGTGAGTGGTTGATTCTCATTGTCAGAGTTTTAAAACTTTAAAAATGTTATAAATGCTTAAATCTTAACATTTGGCATATAATTATATATTTAGTGGTTGTCTCGCTCTCTCTCTCTGTCTCTATGTCAGATTGCACAATGTTCGTTTTATGAAACTTTTTATATTTAAGCGTAAAATGTATAAACACAAACCTTGTGCAACCTGGGAGCAACCAAAAAGCGTATATTTAAGAATATCCACAAGGTATTTTACAATCAATAACTTTTATACGGATTCTATGTGCATTTCAATTGAATGTTTTGCAAAAACCATTTGCTTTGTACGTACTACAGACATGACATAATCTCTCATCAGTTTTCTCAGTTGTAAACTAAACACAACGTTTATATACTATTAGATAACGATAAAATGATACCTAGATTTACCTGGCAATTCCAGAAAAATACAACGTTATGTAAACACAATAAACTCTAATTTTAATAATCATAAATCAATCCACAAAATGTTCATTGACATATCTGTTCAATAAATAAATATATTTGCCATGAAAACTGATGTGAAATACAGTCGATATATGTTTAAATTTGAATAATGAATTCAGTTTGTGACGAAACAAAGGTTTATATAGTGCGATTGAATCAGTCAAGTGTTTGGAAATTAGTGAACTAGTGTAGAATATAATAACAGTTTAAGGTTCAAAGTTTAGCACGTAATCTTTCATCTGAGTAGGTAAGTTTAATTTATTTATGGATAAACCCGGTTTCCTATTTAAACTGTTGTAGATCATCACTCGGCACATCTGTTTCAGACTCCTTGGTTTCTTGTACAGTTCACGGACGATACTGTTCAATGATTCCGTAGTTTTAGCAGGTACCTGACTTAACTGTTGTGTGTACAACATTTTCAAACAATTGAACAACGGCTCATGCTCCATCACATAATAAAATAACATAATTATCTTTGCAAACGTAACACTTGGATCCATCAGTAATATTTCTTTTTTCAACAGTAACATAATATAATAGTATAATATGTAGTTCTTTGTTTTCTTCATAAACATCGTACCGACTGGTTGATTCACGTTTTGCGTTTGTATTGATTCGGATATATTTAAACTAATATTAGGATTAGCTCCGTACTGAATTAATGTTAAAGTTAAATCATAAATATAGTTAATGTCTTTGCAGTCTCTCACATTCTGTATCATGTCCATACAGGACTGCAGTATATGTTGCGTCCGATTACTTATGGTCACATTCGGATCTAAGCCGTGCGTTAACAGTAATATGAGAAGATTTTTGATAAATTCAAAGTTAAGGTTCTTCTGTGTGTCGCACGTGAGTGTGATGTTTTCTGATACGGTGAATACTAGTACATGTAACGGTGTTAGGTTGCATCGATAACTGCAATTTGGATTGGCTCCGTGTTTTAACAGAATACGTATGCAATTTAAGTAACAAACCTGTGTACAACATATTCATGAAGCAATCGTCTTTATCTAAATTATACGTACATACACACATACCTTCATGCTATGAGTGAAATGGTGTAACGGATCCTTGTTTATCAGTGGCACTAAACAAACCATTATCGGTTCTGAACCATCACGTCCAACCATATTTGGTTCGCCTAGAAATTTTATAAAATCAATTGCAACCAGAAGTAAGTTATATGTATAAAAATATTCACTGGAAATTACGAATAATCTTACCTATAAATTGAATAATATGTACATCAATATTGACTCGTGTATGATCTTCAGTGTACATACCTACATATATAATTACTTACACACTATTCACTTACCTCCATGTGTCAGTAACATATTCAACAGTTCATAACATATCTCCCAGTCTCTAACGTGTCGTAATACGCAAGCAAGAGCAGAGTTTCCTGTCTGATTGATACTGGCACTTGCACCACTCTGCAGTAGGTAACGAACCAGATGTAACACGTCCCATTTATTCCACTTATCATAGCCGTACGTGGCTTCCTCTAGAGCGTACCGTACTATCAGAGCATGTAGCGGTGTGTTACCCAAACTATCGGCCGCATTTATAAGATCTTTACATCCGTGCTCCAACAACAAGCGAATAGTAGACAGTGTATCTTCTGCTGACTTACGTGCAACGAGTAGTACTGGAAAATACAAACTTCTATTTACGTACACTTGACCAGGTCATTATGTAAACATAATCAATTCGTAATATAGCACTGTTCAACTGACCAACATGTAGCAATGTCATCTGTTGCGTACAAGTGCGGACTGTCGTTTCAGCTCCGGCGCTAATAAGCAACTCTAAAAATTTACTATGGTGCAGCACAGCCTGATGTATAGGATAATATTCATCACGCATCGTATTTATTTCATCCGTGCGCACTGTAACAAGTAGCTGTACACAGCGCCATGCAGCACGCTCACATGCCAAATACAATAAGGGCTTCTTCGCTCGGAAAGGCATCTGCACCAGGAATAAACAATATACATACGTACAAATAATAGTAGTCTGATAAGTGTGACACTTACCCATGGCTCTTCACAACGCTGAGTTAACATAGTAAGGACATTCACTTGATCTCCGTCTAAAGCGTAATATATTGCAGACTGTAACTTACTCGTAGACTGTCTCTCCAACATATTTTCATCTTGTTGAATAGCTGACAAATAATAATAGTATTAATATTATTTTGTCTGGCAATAATAACGAAACATAAATCTTACAGTATTTCCCCCTTTCCTCACAGTTGTTACTATGCGGACCTGGCCAGCACATTCTGGCTTCAACATCAATTCGAGCTCCGTGCTTCAGTAAAAGTTCAACACAATCATCATGTCTGCGAAAGGTACACATAAAATTTACTAAACTATAATGGACATTGGTCATTAAAGAAATTTACCCTTTCAGACAAGCAATATGCAAAGGTAAACTGCAAGGAAACCTGTTGACATCTGTAGAGCTATGTCGACATAAAAGCCACCTTACTAGTTCCACATTATTCACACCAACACACTTTTGCAGTAAATTATAACCCGCTTCATCATGTATCGTTAAAATATTTTCATTCTGAAAATTGTAACAATACAGCAAATAAGATTCACGATTTTAACTGAAATGTCAGGACAATTACTTTTGGAATTTGTTGCAGTAATCCTTCAAGTCTTTGTACTCCTATTTTAGGGTTTGCTCGGAGTGCGTCAAACACAGTTTGTACTTTCTGTCGTGTAGAATCGGTGACTCGATGTCCATGGCCATTAGATAACAATGCGCTACCTGACTGAAATACTTGACTGACTGAGCCACCCATATTTTTTATTTATTATTTACCGACGTTGAATCGTTTTATACAAATGTATTGACTATTTATAAGCATTTGGAGTGTTTAAAATAAAACTGAAAGAAATATTTTATATTCTATTTATTAATGTCATTATTTAAGAATCCTTAACAATAACTTTATAAAGCATATTGGAAATAATTTTGTATGTATTATATCAAATCTATTTGATCAAATTTAATAAGCAGAATTACAAGAAAGCCGTATTTTTTATCAATAAGAAGTGACTAACTACATATTATGAATGGTAACAAACGTAGAACACGATTGTATGACCTCATTTTAAGCATTATTGAGAAAATCATGAATATTTACTGATGCGACAGTAAATATTCAGAAATTGGCTATTCTGCCATTAGACAATGATACGCCTTAAAAACAGAATGTTCTTCGGCAAATAGCAAAAAATTTAGAAGAGAACTTGAATGTGACTATGATGAAAATATTCATGAAATGTACTTCATTTTAATTAAGATTTTTTAAAAGATACTATTACACACAAATCATTACTTTATATTTAACAGTGTAAATAATTAATAACTTACGACTTATTGCTTTTTTATAGCTGTTATTAAGCGATTAATACGTCATGTTAGGTTAGTTGCATTTCTCGCATATTTTCACACATTACAATTATTTAACTTCGTAACAATTTACTCTGTTACATAGAGATGCTGATATCATTGTTTATACTTAATGTTTATAATTATGTCACAGACTAAAACTATAACACTACAAATGTAATCTTTAAACATTTTGTAAACTGCGCACTAACGATATTTGACAATCAATAACAGGATCAGTGCACTCTGTTATTGATAATATCAAGTTCCATTGGTACCCGGTAAATTTGAATGAGATATACTATGTGTCCAGATATATACTTACATACTACACATTCTCTTTTATTGTTGAGGAAAGCAATAGAACAAGCGTATTCGCTATATTTATGTAATTTTGTAGTTTAACATCTTACACCTGAACGCTAAATAAACTGGTGAATAATTTTTAAGTTTTTTATATAATTTACAGGAAAGTTAAAATATTGATAATGATAGCTAGTAGGTCTGAAAAAGGATATTTGTTAAGGAATTTAACTCATGTTTCTGATTTTTATTTTGAAATGTACTATTTTTGATTAACTTTGTGATTAAAAAGCTCGTTAAAAAGTCATTCAACCTTACGCAGTCGGTAGGATTCGAACCTACGCTCCCAGAGGGAATCTGATTTCTAGTCAGACGCCTTAACCGCTCGGCCACGACTGCTAATTATTGGGAGGATATCATCATCCTTCAGCGGTAGTAAATTAATGGATATTTTAAAATGTTGGCAGACGGAATCTGTAGGATTCGAACCTACGCTCCCAGAGGGAATCTTCTAGTTAGACGCATTTCAATTCTATTCAATTTCGTAGGCTCTTTATTTTTCTTTCGTTTACATGTGTACATACATATATATTTACACTTACGTTTATAGCTTATTTTAATAAACTACTACTTCATAAGTTTATTTCATTAATTTGTTGTCTTGCTAGTGCTTGTGTTAAGTTTTTTTATACTTTTTATTCCTATTGCTGTGTACTTGTGTTGTATGTATTTCCAAAAAAGGACGGATGCAAACCTGGTTATGTCGTTTGTGGGTGTGTATTTTGAGTTCTCTTACTTGCTAAACTTATGCTGTTACATTTTTACATTATTTACATATATACGTGTATATTCGATTTATGTTCTTAAATCTAACTTATAGTAAGGAGGTTTATGTGTGTAACGAATGTTGGGGTTGATGGCAGGTGTTTTGTGTATGTCTGTTATGAGTGGATTTGCGTTTGTTTGATTGTTATAGAAGTTTGTTGCTAGTTTGTTTATGGGTTCTTGTATGTATTCCATGCTTGTCTGTTCGTGTAGATGTGTGATTTTAGTGTATCTGTCTGAATTTGTAACGAGTCGTAGTATTTTGTTCTGGTAGCTTTGTAGTGTTACCATGTTTGCCTTTGATGTGTGACACCATATGGTAGCTGCATATGTGATTATGGGTCTCATTATAGCTGTGTATGAGTATATTAGGCGTTTGTTTTCCTGTGTTGTTTTCGCGTTTTTCGCAAGCATCGGGTACACGGATTTTGTGACTGCGTATGCTTTTCGTATAGTGTGTGATGATTGACGATACATTTGTCTAGTCAGGCGCCTTAACCAATCGACCACGATTGCATATTTCAAGTGCATTTAATTTTTTAAAATTGTTAATTAATTTTTGAGTTTAATATAGCAAAAAGTATCAAACTACGCAGTCGGTAGGATTCGAACCTACGCTCCCAGAGGGAATCTGATTTCTAGTCAGACGCCTTAACCGCTCGGCCACGACTGCACGTCCGATAATGATTGTACTAAAACTAAAATATTGGCAGAATAATTTTAATAAAAATTTCTATAATTTATTTTGTTGTATAAGAATGTAAAAATTTTCTTAATTCCTACATCAATTGATGTTAAGTATAATTCAATAAACTAACCATAATTATCATATAATTAAACAATGATTAAGTCGTTATGTGACATAAATTTATTACAACTTTTCGCTTTTCGAATTAATACAATGGCAATCGTACATATTTTAGTTGTTTTTGAAATGTCTTCTAAATGGTTAAAACACTTTCGAAAGCATCCTTAATAAAACCCTCGTTGAAACCGTAGATAAACTTTCAATGAAACTGTATTTATATAAAAAGCAGCGTTACTCGCGTTATGAATAAAAGACGCAGCCGGTAGGATTCGAACCTACGCTCCCAGAGGGAATCTGATTTCGAGTCAGACGCCTTAACCACTCGGCCACGACTGCTATAACACCGAAAATTTTACGTGCGTTCTATGATTTTATACTATAAAATTTTGTACAATTTGTAAAATTATTCAAATTGTATTAGTACTAATTGTTGAAAATAATTTACTAATATTTTCAACATACAGAAGTTGGTTAATAAATACAAAATGAATTATGAATTTCGTTCTGAAGTAGGCAGATTTAACTTAACCAAAATAGTAGGTGATGCCTGTTAAATGTAAGTCATTTATAAATATCAGCTAGGAGTGGGGACTTACTAAACTTACTAAGCTATCTTGTTGATCTATACTACCTAACATTTTTGGAAAAGTATCATTTTTATATTTTAGTACGTAATGTGTGTATCATATAGTGTTTTATCATTATATTATAATGTGTCGCCGGCCATCTGAATGGGCGTAGGTCACTGACTCACTACATATGTATGTTTACTTATTGGCATTATAAAATTTAATTTACAGACATAGCATTTTGTTTAATATATGTACACTTACACACAGTAATTTTACGAGTATATATTTTATTTACATTTCCTACTGTTTCATTATCAATGATAAATAAATTATAAATTCCGTTATATTATAATAAGTAAGAATAAACAGTCAGGGACTACCTGGTTTTGTTTTAAACCAGAAATCTCATTTTGTGAGAATCCTGTTGTTAAGGCCGTTACATATAAACTGCAAATAACCAAAAGGTCAAGGTGGTATAAAATTAATGAAATTCCAGTCCCTTTAATAAATGATAACCTTATATTGATCTTTTAGATCAGTTGGTAATAAAAATTACCATAAAAATTTCTAGTATTGCTTATTCAAAGTTGATTAAGCACTTTAGCCAAACATTTTGATAAAATTTAATGATTATTATTACAGGTCTATGACAGTGTAAACTAGATTAGATGAGGCACATTGCAAATATAATTTACTGGTGCCTGGTTTTAGAATGTCACTAAGTGCTAATAACAATAATATCAAATGTTATGTATATTTATATAT
>JAGJTL010000183.1:6373471-6389355 GCA_022063505.1 Calosoma granatense | reverse complement strand
TTTATAACGTAAGACTAGAAAACAGGTACTTGTTGTAATATGACTAGAAATTAAATATATTCTATGCAGATATATTAATCATCGCTGTGATCACTTGACGAATTTACTGTGTCATTATTTTTTTCTTCCAACTGCATGTCACTCATATGTCGACTTCTTAAATGTCTTTCTAAATCTCTCCTTCGGACAAGAACTTTGCCACATAATTCACATCTGCAAATAAATAAACAATAATAATTTAAATTGTAACTAACAATAGTATTGAGTTAATTGAGAAATAGTAGACAAATACATACTTGTATGGTGTATCACCTTCGGCGTGTAACCTAACATGTTTATTCAAATTACTAGGATCTCCAAAAGGACGCAGACAATATTTACATTTTAATGGTTTATATCCTGTATGAGTACGAATATGTATTTTTAATCCGTATTTCCTCGAATAGCACTTCCCGCAATAGATACACAAGTGTCCTTGTTTAGACTTTCCTAGGTTACTAACAAGTGTCTCCATCTGTGCAGCGTGATTGCAATCGACAATACTTGAATAATTTTGTGTTGCTATCGTTGGTACTGCTTGGGGTTGACAGTTTGATAGGAAATTTGCAAAATTGCTGTTTGATTGTGTCAAGTCAATTGAATTATTATTACGTGAAATTCTACTTGTGGAGTATGGTTTGAAAGCAGAACCGTGCAATGATGCAGTTACTGAAGAAGAACGTTGTATGTCTGTGCCTGAGTTAAGTGATTTTGCCGCCATATCTAGATTGATTGTCGGTATGTTTGGTACAGTATTGTTTAAAGGAGATAATTTTGAAGACGATATCGATAATATATTATCAGTTGGTATTTTTAAACTGTCAGCACTTTTAGACAAGTTTAGTACTGAATAACTTTTTTTAAATGACTTTGAGGGTTCGTTGGTTTTCAATTCTAATCCAAAGACATGTTTTGTTTCAATTCTAGTACTAGACATAGATTTAGATAGGCGATCCCATAATGTTGATATTGGTTGTTTGTCGCAATCCAGTGTTAAGTGCAGTTTCAATGGATTCGGATATTCAAATGTTGTAGAACATACGTGGCAAACATATTTCTTTTGACCTAAAAGTGAAAATAAAATTATTATCACTAACGTAATAATATCTATAATATAATTAATCTTAATTTCTAATTGCAGTATTTATAATTTTAGTAAATAAAAGAAAAATGTATACGCAGCCGGTAGGATTCGAACCTACGCTCCCAGAGGGAATCTGATTTCGAGTCAGACGCCTTAACCACTCGGCCACGACTGCTTGTCGTAATACGTTTCTTTTTCTGTAATTTGACGTGTATTAGATTAAAATGGTAAAAATATTTAATTTTTATTATGTATGAATAATTCATACGTATATAAAAAACGAATAAAAATAAGATATATAACTGTTTTAACAATATATTATTGCAGTAGCGCTTATTTGTATAATAACATAAGAATAAGAATATGTGCAGTAAAGTGTTAGAGCACGCTTCCGTGTAAACATTCAGATAATGGTTTTATGTTTTTGGAGATGATGTGATGTTTAAGATACATCAATTTTGTTTCAAATAAATTGTTAAAACCTAGTAGATAGTTCGTCAGCCAAAAAATTATACATATTTATATTATTACCCTTCAATTGCAATAAAGAAAAATATGAGTCGGTAACGCCAAGTATTTTATATACTAATTATTAATGAGCTGCTTGTTAAATATTTGGCTACGGAACACTGAATATGTACATCACATTCCTATAATATTGTTGTACATAAAACAGAGTGTACGGATTAGTGACTAATTTAGTTATTTTACATTCAATTTCGATGTTTAATTTGCTGCGTTAAATATATCACCCTGTTACAAACAGGTGAGAACTGATTGTAAAGAAAATATTTAATGATATAACTTTAAACTTGATCACTGGAAATTATATTTTATAGCATTACGTTTGAAACATCAATATATCATATATTATGTATATAAATTTTCATTTTTTCTTTGATTGTATTACGGTGACTGCTGCCATCTCATTTTTGAAACGGTCACCCCATTCTTTAACATAGACTTGTCTGAACTTGTCCGCTTTGTCTATCCCGAATTCTCCCAGTTATATACGCTGTTACGTTTAAATATTCTGGCAGTCAACAAGTGCATTTAGGTGAGAGTGCGAGGAGAGTGACAGACAAAGTTTGTATGTGATACGGTGTATATGTAGTATTTTATTTTTTATTAGTTTCATTGCATTTCTATAGAATTTTGTTAAATATTGTATTGTGTTTACAGTCAGTGATTAAACAGGTACTTATTTTTAAATTTATATCCTGTAAATATAGTAATTAAATACGAGTATATTTTTATAATATAATTATAAAAGCTGATGTACATATTAACGAAGTATTTAAACATATTTTGGAATTTTATATTAATAGTAAATTGTTTTGCATAGGACTATTATCGAGAGAAAATGCAGCGCCGACCTGCAAGCTTTGTAAGTATAAATATTTATTGTGATTGATATTATTCTACACAAAACTGAGTTTTGTTAGTAATAACAATTTCTAATATTATCTGAGATTAAATCTAAAATTTGAGACTATACATATTTCCATAAATAGACAAAGTAAACAATGTTTTATTTTACGGATTTCCATGTTTGTATATTTGCTGCGTAGATCGATAAAGGTTACTTCGTGTTGCAAGCTGACCACCCAGATTGTGATTCATTTCAATCGTTATTTAGAATGAAAGAAGTAAGTATTCCGAATAAATATCTTTAAAATTGACAATTCCGCATAATTTTCATATATTATTACATCCTGTCACTTGCTTTGCATTAATATTATTTACGTTACTATTTATTTACACTTCTTTACAGGCGGAAGATGTAAGGAATATCCTACTTATATTCCGTTCTAAACTACATAGAAACGTAAAAGACTTTCACGCCATTATACAACAACCAAAAAGATTATCGTTGAACTTTATAAAACTTATTCTAAAAAAACTTTTTCCGAAACAATTATTGGGAAGCTTGTATAATTTTAAGAAATTTTTTAAGATAATAACAAAATTATGTACGGCATCAATTCAAGAAAATATTTATATAAAATATTTGTTACACGGTTGGCGAATTACAGATGTTGTCTGGCTTATGAATTGTTTGAACAAAGAGCTCGTTCTTACTAAGGTAAATGCAATTATACTATTGTCGGTATATATTATCAATAATGCAATGTATATAACGTGTTTCAGTTGGTTCTGTGGCTTGTTACTTTTGTTAGAAGATATGTATTGCGATTCATGTATTACATTCAGCGTGACCTAAGATCATACAAAGTAAATTTCATTTGTTTGTCGGAATATAGAAGTTTATGTGATAAGGTAATGTCAACATCTAAATTATAATAATGTGTACATGGTTTTCATAATTATTAAATTTGGTTTACAGTCGTTACATGATATGATTAAAAAGAAGCAACTTATTCCAGCAAAAAACGCGACTAAATCAAATTCTATACTGAGAATTTGTCCAAAGCCAAACGGATATAGACCTGTTATCAGAACTAGAATTTTAATGTATGTGTGCCTGGTTTAATTGTGTATAAAGTGTTGCTTATTACGATATTATATTTTCTTTAGAGGCGTGTCTGCGAAAAGTGTTGCCAGATATTTTAATGAGCGAGGTTTAAAATTTGATCGGTCCTTATATTCAGCCTGGTTACAATGTGTGCACAAAGTTGGAAACAAACAATTGTACGGTATAAAATTAGATTTAAAAGATGCCTTCAGTAATGTTAATATCGGTAAGTACAGTTCAAATCAACATAATATTATGTTATTTAACACTGTATTCTGTCAGTAATTTTCAAACATTTTACATAACTGTTGCTTAATTTAATATGATTAACGTATCAAATCATTCAATTGTAATTCCAACATGGTCCTTGTTTATGTAACCGATACTGTTTTTGTTACAGAAGTACTGAAGCCATTTATAAAAAAGTTTTTAGCCGTAAGTTTATTTTCATTTTTTTAGATTTTACATTTCAAGCATACAAAAAAATTGCGTAGAGATATGAATGAAAAACGGATAACTGACTAATTTTTTTCTCAGAGCCGGCCTGCACTTCGAAATAAAGTATTAGCATCATTACAGAATCAAACAGTTAAATTTGAAAAGAAAATTTATTATTGGAACAGAGGTATAATGCAAGGGATGCGATTGTCTTCAAGCTTGTGTGATCTGGAGAGGTATGTATTTCGTTGAGGTATATGATAACAATCACACAAACTATATATTTGTTGTATTTCTATAGGTCATTTTTCGATGCTGGACGTTTAGTAACGTATATTAATAGTGGAGTGTTTTTTCATCGAACTGTTGATGATTATTTTTATTGTTCGACAAATGACAAGGATGTTTTGGAGTATGTGTTTTTTTTTCATACTGGACTGATATAAAATATTACATTTTCTTTTTTATAGGTTACGTAATATTTTAGAAAATAATTGCGTTTTATCAAAAGATAAAACTCAAACAAATATGTTTGAAAATAATAAGATCGTATATTATGGTCGTAAATTTAATTTAGATACAAAGGAAATTGAATTTAACATTGATCGATTTCTGACTACGTTCCGATTTAAATCTAAAATGTATTATGTGCCACTTGAGGAATATTCGGAAAGCAGTATACTTCAGTATGAGTGAATATAAAATCATGATTTTTCGTTTCATGTAACTAATTAATATGTATTTTGATTACTAGATTTTTGTTAAAAGTAAGTTCACGAAAATCGAATGCGTTTAATTTTTCACGCGAACTATTGAATGTCACATACAATTCCAAAGAAGTTGTGCTAAATAATTACTTCAAAGCTATGCTGGTGGTAGCCTTCAAAGTTGATTGTGCTATTAAAGAACGGCTTGTAAAGGTGCCCGAAAATTTACATTTATTCATTAAAGAAATTGTGCACAAAGCTGTTCTCTCCACGAGAAATGTGTTAATAGGTACTAAATATATCCAAGGTTTGTATTGCTCTTGTTGTTTTCTGGTCTTGTCTCTGATGTAATTGAATAAATATATATATATATATATTTCAGAGGAGCCTATGAATATGCCACGAGCACTGTTCAAAGCAATTGGTTACAAAGCATTTATAATTGTTATGAAACGTCGTTATATTCCTTATAAGAAAACTATACAAAAATTACAAAAACGAGCTTATTGGAAACATCCGTTAATTGGGAATAAATTTCGTAAATTGCCTGAAGAATTTGCTAATATACGTAAGTATTTCATCCTAGTTCGTACATTAAATAAAATCCATTTATGTTTATAAATTATATAAACAACACGCGTACGCTAATGTTTAAATATGAGGCAATATGGCGAGCATTTTCTATGTTGACATTTATTTACAGGTACAAGACGGGTCGCACCTGAGTTCAAATAATTGTTATATTACAGATTGTTTACACAAATTTATAATTATTGTCAGTCGTAAATTAATAATATTCAAGTACAAATATATTTTAATTTTTTTACAAATTTAATAGATGTCTGTAATTATGAGCGTATTAAATATTATATACTAAATACTAATAAGAATTATTATTTACCTTGAATATTAGTTGGTGTAAGAAATGCCATTTGCAAATATGCCAATATATCTTCGGAGAACCATAATAATAATTCGTGACCTGTTCTTATCGGCCTTGTGATTTGAATGAACAGATTAGGATTTTCGTACTCATTCATTGATCTTTGGTAGCAGAGTCTTGAGTTGTAGCCGTGACAATCATCCGCTAGTCGTATTGCCCTTATCCAGTGAAATTCATTTGCCAAACTATTACTGGATTTTAAGGACAACTTTTTCTGATCGTTTATCTCGACATCGAGCTGCAATAAATATTATACATTAAATTAGTTTTCTAATTGAAAATTTTAATTCAACCGAATATTTAAATATTGACTGTATCAAATTAAACGGTTTTATTAAACATAATTATAAACATGCAATGTTATATTTTTAAAATTGAACATTTACAACATGCTCAGGTTTAAATTATTACATAGCAAGTGTAAAACATTACCTGTATATTCGGGTTGTCGAGTTTGCTAGCAATTAATTTAGAGCTAAACGGTTCCGACACTGTGTCACGTGGTATGTCACAACTTGCGATCACTTTAGGTAATTTTGTATTTGTATACACTTCTGTGTAAGACACTGTCCTTGTGTTTTGATTAAGATTATATGGTATTATCGGAAACATCGTGTTTGAACACTGTTCGTGCAAGTAACACTAATAATATTGTGGCCAGATTGTTCGAGGATCACATATATACTAATGTCATTTGAGGGTGGTGCACCTCATTTTAACTACACACCATGATCCATCAGGGGGTGGGTACAGCATCCCCAACCCCCTGCAATCATCAACATCTTGTCATCACTCTGATTCAAAATGTAACAGGCACGTATTAGCCCACACTTGATCATATTTTTTAAGATTCATATTTTTCAAATAATAAAATAATTAATGTAGCCCATTTTTTATGTAATAATAATCATATGAGGAAAATTATTTGATGGTTGAATGTAATAAAATAGTATTAATTATATATACAAATTTTATTTTGCATTATTGTCCTCTATTTTAATATAAACATTTATTTATTTTGAAATAATACCATACAGATATTTATTACTGTAAAGTTAAATAAATACAAATAAGTGAAAATAATAACGGAAATATCATTTAATTTAATTTTTAAACATGAAACAACAATTGTGTGCTTTATTTTGTGCGAGTACTACCCTGGTAATTTCTAGCATATTGCTGAAACACCAAAACTGGGACCGCCCCTTGGTCAGTGTATTGTAAGAGGGTGAATGGTAGGGGGCGGAACTATTAGAAATATTTTATGAAAACTATGTAAAATCATATAGCAATGCACTTCTCACAACTGATCTTTGTGTTCTGATTTCTTTCTTACTTTATTAATTAATTTTATCGCACTGCACAAAATACAATATTAAATATAATTGAATTTGATACGCCTTTTAACATTTTTTATGTTCTTATAGATGTTTTCGATGCAGTGGAATTTGTTCTACATAGTTACAATTCAGTAATAACAAATATCAATCTATTTGAATTGTTGTTAGATCTCGATACTCCCTGCGCTCATTTTATTACTC
Organism: Calosoma granatense; assembly: GCA_022063505.1. NCBI lineage: Eukaryota > Metazoa > Arthropoda > Insecta > Coleoptera > Carabidae > Calosoma > Calosoma granatense. The sequence continues at coordinate 6,382,127 of JAGJTL010000183.1, read as the reverse complement.
TCGTTACCAATTGCTATCTTGATTTAGAAATACTGTATAAAGTTTGAAGTTCAGTCTGGCAGACATAATATTAAAATAATGATATTCAGAATTTTATATATAAAACCTATAACTTTTTTTTCGAACATAGTGGTTGTTTAACAAATGTACTTATACAACTTATGAACTAAATGAAATTCACGATTACAAGTTACTAGCCGAATTAGAAGGTGTCACGTGGTAGTGTTCCCGCGCTAGTGCAGCAAGTGTGTGGTTTCCCAGGGCGCACTTGCGTACTTCACGGCTCAATTGCCTGTGCAGATTCGAGGGCGATATTCGTACATCAAGCGAGATGCTTTGTCTGACAGATGTCAGAAGGGCAGCGGCGATTCACCGGTTGGTGAACTGCGTCAGGTGCTGCGTGTCCATATATATAATCACTGCACGTTTGGCTTTATAGTTTACGACGTATCAAAGGGTATTTGTGTAGTATTGTGTATTAAGATTTTTGTAATAATCATTCTAGACTGAAAAACTTGCAGAACATTAATAGTAATGATTTGAATAATTCACGAGCTATTTTACTTTTGGTGGCAATTAATCCAAATATGTACATAAACTACTAGTTTTGTCCACAACATTATTCAACAACTGATATGTCATCTATTAATTACAGAATTAACAATTAACCCCGGAAGCATAGAATTAGAAAAAATGTACATTAAAAAATACATATAATATTGTAAATTACCGTGTACTGATATTCCTGTGGAATAGTAAAAATAATTTAATATTTTTCAATAAAAATGTGATTTGACACGAAGAAAATAATTTAATATATTCTTATGTAGATAATCGTTTGACTAACAATCTTCCCCCGTCACTCTATGCGTTAGCTTGACCATATTAAATGTTCATTTTTGTCCTTGTCACCCTCACACAGTTCATATTTCACCCCTGGCCTGTATATATACATGCACGGTATAAGCAGGAGGCGTGTGTGTATAACCACAGCAGGCTCCATTGATTCTTTTAATCCTAATACGATTGTTATATTGTGCAAGGTGCATATGTTTATTGAGATTAGTGGTCTGTTTGTATTTCATATTATTTCCTTGTATTACCCTTGCCCCTAAATGAAGTTGTTCTATTAAAACATTATTTCTTCATTGCTATTTATGAAAAAATTATTTTAAATGTTTTTGATAATCTACTAAAAACATAATATTTTAAAATATCTGTGAATTAAAACATTTACAAGTAAAATATTACATTTTAATATAAAATCTTTATTCTGTCTTTAATTGAAATAAATTATAACATTCAGGATATGAATATGGAACCCCATAAAAGCTAAATTATTAGAATTCGAAATTTTTCTGTACAAAAATATGTTTTCAGGATAAATTTGCCTGTTCACATTTTTGTACTTGAACACAAAATGTATACAATAAATTGGTAAATCCAACTCATCTGGTTGCCGCTTTAAAGAATAAAATTAGTTTTTCCGATATATGTACTCATTTTTAATAGGTAAAGTTACGAACATATATACATTTGACAGATAGTTTCATGTAGAAAGAAAGCAAACAATTTCTTAAGTGCCTTTAGTAATAAATAAGTGTAGTTGTTATGATATCGCATCATAAATATAAATGCAATCATACCAAAATAATTCAGTGATTCTAAATAACAGCATGACTATGGAGAAATTAGTCATTAGTCATTGCCATATAAATAAATAAATTAACATAAGTAACAAACCTTCTATACAATTTTTTACAAATCTGAATGCTTATCCAAAGCTTCTAAATAATAAAAAAAATTTCATCAAAATCTTATACAATACTAAATGAGGCTTATATTTGTGTTAAGTAAAATATAATATTTCCTAATTAGTCAGTACCAAAATATTTTTGGCCAAAATGGTTAGGAGCGACGGAGTGGAGTTCCGATGTAAGAATTTTCATCTGTAATAGAAATTGTATACATGATTTTTGAAAAATTGTTTACTTGAATTTTTAACGTACCTTTGGAAATGCAGTAACAATAGTTTTTGCAGCAGCAGGAGTGCAAAACAAGTTGCTTAAAATAATGCACTCCTCTTTGACGCCATGTTCTTTAAGTACATTGACAGATTGGATCACAGTATTACCAGTTGACATAATAGGATACATCAGCAAAACCTGTAATGTATACATACAGTAATTACATTGGTGTATGTGGTAAATATTGTACTTACAAACATACCTGCCTTCTAGCTATGTCCTCTGGAAATCTTGCATACACCACTCTGGCTTCATAGGTATCCGGATCAGATTCGACCAGAATTTTACCAATCCTAATACTTCTGCAACAATCTCTCAATCCTTGCTCCATTGCCTCTCCAGAACGAACAATTGACACTCCACAGTTTCCAGAACGGTATTTAAGTCCTTCATATTTAGCTCCTGTTGGAGTAATAACTTCACATCGACTAAATGGAAGCTGGTTTAAACTTTCTTCTATAACTAAACGAATTAATCGATCGGCATAAAATTTAAAATCACTGCGGCTAGTATTTCTGCAAGTAAAATACACCTGTGTAAATAATAAAAATAAATATTTGTAAAACATACCTATCGCGAAGGATAGTTTGTAGTTCTTTTATTTGATCGTTTGGTGGAAGTATTTTGAGATTTTTGCCATATTCATCTGTAACTTCCAATTCGTCTGTATTTTCCACTTCAACACTACCCATGCTTCAGAAAAAGGGTTTCAGTGACGTTTTTAAAGGTTAAGAAGGTACAGTGTGATCTTTGCAAGTCAAACTTTCGGCTTTAATAATTTTACTGTATATGAGTTTATTGTATATACAATATTTATGTAAACTGGCAGTAAGTAATTAAAATTATCTTCAAAATATCACTGTTTAGGTAACTATATTCACAAAGTTTTTTTCGTTGTAAATGTGACAGCAAGCTTTTAGGTTATGTCATATTTCGCCACGTTCAGCTAGACGCAATCGATTTTTCGGTGGTTCTAAAACGTTGGTATTTGTACCGAAATTGTGCAACAATGGGTAGAACTAAACGAAGAAGATTTCAAAAACGAAATAAAATAATAGTAAATAATTTGAACTGTGAATTGCCAATAATTGAATTAAAAAAATGGATGAAAACGTTTGGTTGGTGTAATGATACTAGCCTCCAAATTGCGTCTTTTCCCTGTACGGGACGTGGAGTTATGTCAACAAAGAAATTTAATGTCGATGATACATTAATAGAAATACCATTTGAATTAATGATATCTTTTATTGTTTTAGAAAAGTCGGAATTCTTACAATCAATTACTGCTTATGTACAAAATCCAACTATTCATGATCTTTTGTCTTTGTATTTGATATTTGAATTTCATTTAGAGAAAAATTCTTGTTGGTATAATTATATAAAATCATTACCTACGATTGATACAATTCGTATTATCTGGATGTGTTCAAATAACGAAATGGTCTATATAAATAAAGAATTATTGAACCTCATTACCGAGGAGAGAAATAACTTTGAAGAGAGCTGGTCGCGTGTTCAACCACTATCTAAGTCACAATACACGTGTCAGCATTGTGGCGCATGTGCTGATACATTGTTGACACGTGCCTTGTATTTATGGGCATATGTTCTTGTAAACACCAGAGCTGTTTATGTAGATCCTGTTATAATTCGTCAATTAGTGCAAACAGAACTAATTAACAAATTATCAGATGAACCAAGTATGGCTTTGTGTCCTTTTCTAGATATGTTTAATCATTCTTCTGGTACGAGTACAACTGCTACTTTAAATAGTGTACATGGTGTTTTGAAGTATAATTTAAAAACAAGTACCGAGTTTAACAAATATGAGCAAGTGTTTATATCTTACGGTGCTCATAGTAACGAAAAACTTTTGTGCCAATATGGATTTGTATTGCCAAAAAATGAAAATGATCAGGTTAAATTTTCTATAAAGGATATACTGTCAGTTTTGAAAATAGTTGCTAGCAATCGACAATATAAATTTTTATGTGAACGGCAGTTTATGAAAGATATATTTATAGATTATAATGGTTGTAGCTTCAATATGACAGCAGTGTTATATGTTTTATCTTGCGTGCAAGAAAATGAGTGGACCGTTAGGATTTATACGTCAGAATATACAAAAGGTCAACTGTGTACTATGTACAGACTAGCAAAAGTATTATTAGAATGGAAAATGTTGAAATATAAAACAGATTTGGAACACATATCCAATCTAACTGATAATAGCCACCATTTTGATCTGTACATTAGTTACGTGGATACAAGGATATGTTTTATAGAAAGTATTTTAGAATATATTAAAATAAAATACGAATTGTAAACAAGATTATATATTTAATATCTATATCATTCATTTTTTGTCACAATGTCCTATTAATAACAGGTGCATTCTACCAAAATGTAATTATGTATATAAAATTTTATATTTAATGTACTTGTTGTTGTAAAGTATTGTGCAGAAAACATTTGATATTGATGACACAAAGTAAAGTAAATTTTCTATAACAGATGTTACTAAAATTTTCTTGAAAAATGTCCATCTCTTTTTCCTGGAAGAAAAAAATCACAATAAGTAACAATTATGATAATAATAATATACTAATGATTTGACAATGTTAGTATATGTATACCTTTTAAACATTTATTTTTTCGTTAATTCAATAGATTCATGTACTAATGACACCTGACGATTACTCATCTGATATGGGACGAAATGGGTCGATTTATAAAAACAACGTTTTAAAGTTAAACGATGCGTACATACGAATCTAATTAGATTTGTGTTGTGATGTCATCTCTGTGGGGTGGATATGTGGGGTGAGTGGGCACTGGTGCAAGTGACATGTGGGCATTCGATACGGACTCACAGGTGTATGTAGCCACTGCTCATAAACCAGTAGTACCACCAATCATTTGCCCATATTTACTAGCAATAAAAATTATTACTTTTTACATAAACATTAAGTTCTTTTCAATTTGTCGTTATTGATTTGTAATAGAAACTGATACTGACATATAAAGTGAAATTTTCGTAATTTAAATCTGAAAATCTTAATTTTTTAATAAAATTATGTAACTGTTTAAATTGAATGGTAAGTATTTTGTTAATAATAAATTCTAATCAATTGCAGATATAACGGTGTGTCTGCGATTTGGTACCACTGTATTTTGATAGTGGTGGAAACACTTGGCACGCGCTGGGGACACTGGTTTCGCACCATGAAATATTTGAAAGGAATGACGAGATTAATGCACCGTACATCATGATAATATAATGGTTTGTGAATAGCGGTGATTACAGCAGTGATCCCGCAGCCAGATGGATATACATGTACGATTTCCCAGTCCTGATATCAGAGAGTATATTGTCACTTTATAAATTTTAAATTTCTACTTACACACTATCCGTACGAAAATCAGAATTCTTAAAAATTTTATATACTGTGCGCCAGATTTCAAATGTGCATAACAAAAGTGAAAATATATAAAATTTAATACTATTACAGTTTCTTGCATAAGGAGGCATTTAAAAAATAAAATGTATACCAAGTCAGTACAAGCATGAATGAAATTAATATATGTATACAGATACACCAGAGTCTCATTAAAGAACAGGGTTGGGGGAGGGAGGAGTAACTAGTTTTTCAAACATTTCAGAACCTGTACAAACAAGTGACGGTCACTACGCAAGCGCACTGGTGCTGTTGCATAATTTTAATTCTCCCCCTATAGGCTAGAACGCATACATTACACATCTAGAGATGATTAGGATTGAAGGGTGCTCAGATATTATATATCCGATATGTGGCCAAAGTGCAGCTGCTCATACAATGGTCTGAGTAACATCCCGCGTTCAAGATGAATTCGATATGGTGCGCGCGTATATAGGATATTGTTTGATACATGCATTTCGTACCCTCCCGTACGTACCGTAGAAAATGGCACGAGGGTGTCCAACGAGTGACGGACAGGTGCATTGAAAATATTGCTCCGGGTAATGTCGGTTGTTGTGGTTTATTAAGGTTTTAGTTTAGTTATGCAACTAACATGAAATAAATTGCATACATATTATAACGAAATAATTATTTTTAATACTAACATTGTCATACATGTAGGTATGTACAAACCGTATTGTTATATTAATTCTCTGGTTTTTCTTGAATGTTATTTGTTTCCTGCATAGTCGCTGTAATAATAAAGTACAGTTATTATTTTAGATCTATCTAATTACCTTTTCTATAAATATTGGATACTTTGAAGCTAAATAAAATTATATTTATGTAATGCATCGTATTCTGTATGGTTTGCTATTAACATGTCAACTATCACCTCGATCCTTGAGAACAGTTTTATGTTCCGCCGCATCAGATTTCTCTGTTTTTTCGTTTTCATCCTCAGCAATATCTGTGTTTTCTGTTTCTTCATTTCCCTCTCCAGATGTTTCATCGTGTTCTTCGTTCATTGCTCGATATATTTCGGCTCTGTTTTCTAAGATTTCTTTTACAATATCTACGAGGAGAATGATAAATAGATTAATGGTAATATGTTGCAAGAGCTAATTAGTGCATTGTATATTACCAGTCAGTACATCTCTGCTGCTGACCATATTCTCCATTTCATGGGATACTTCTTTCATCAACCAAGGCATAAAGTTATCGTCAATGTCTGGAAAAAAATATAAAAACCAGTGTTTATGCAACAAGTATTACGTATGCGTGTACTTGGTTGCTGAATGTATTGTAAGATTTTTAGTAGGCTTGTAATTATTTGTACAGTATTTTATAGTTGTTTTGCAAAGTAAATAAATTAAATTGCTAAGTAGATTTTCCGTTTTTATTATGTCTCGACCATGTATTCATGCTATAATTTCAGTTCAGTTTGTAAATTAAATTAAACAATATAGAATCTGCTAATTCTTACCTTGTTTCATGTTATCGTATAAGAAACCACTCTCATTGAGTCCTTCAAGAACAGATGGTAGCAGATCTGCAATGTATCCTTGTATAAGGACGGCTGCAGCTATCCGTTCTTCCGTTTCTTGTTGTGTTTTACAGCCTTCTTCATGTTCCTTGATACGTCGATCCTGTCAAAAAATAAAGTGTTTCAAAATATGTACGTATATTTTTCATATAACTCATTTCAACCTTTTCAGCTCGAAGTCTTCTTTCTTGTTCTTCCAGTCTTTGTGTCTCAGCCAGTTCAGCAGCCCTGATTTCCAGGAATCGCCTCTGTTGCTCTCTAAGAGCAGCAAGTTCCTCCTCTTCTAACACTTCTATAAGAGCTTGTTCTACAGTTTTGCCTACGAGTACTTCTAGAATTGGTATCACTTCCATATCGAAATCAAAAAGCTGAAACGGACAATTGTATTTGGATTTTGCATTTTGTTTAACAGTATTTTAATCTTTTGTATGTTAAGTAATATATGAATTGATATAGATAAAAAATGAATGACTCACGTCTCCAGGATATATTTGTGTTTCAGCATCTACGCCTGTTTTAACTGGTACATAGTATGGTGACACAGGTCTGTCATAGAACAAGTCTGTCTGTGTACAGTTATCCATTTCGGGAGGTCGTTCCCAAATTTTTTCCAGATGTTTCTCGGTTTGGACCCGTTCATGACGACGTCCTGCTACCGGTGGCGGTGATTGAAGTCGCATTCTTTGGGCTTGCATTTTTTGTCCTTGAGCTCGACGTCGAGCCAACGCACGACGACGAGCTTCAGCTTGTCGCGACGCTTGAGATTCACCATCACACTAAATGAAAAAAGCCATCTAATAATTTTCTAAACCATAAATTTATATGTTTACACACAGAGCATACAAATGAAATATTGCAGTATGTTCAAAATTAATTTGTAAGCTTAAAACGTTAAATCCTGTATTAATTTAGAAGATTTCCAAAACAGTTTTCAGTAAATGTATGTTTCAATATTGGAAATAAACTAGGAAAATAAAATTGTTATATTACATGATTCTTTGAATTAGATTTTCTGAAAAGTTATCAGTCACTGATGACATTTTTATAGGTTTTAGAATTTTATGCACTACAATGCATGTAGGTAATCAGCAACGAGTTTTGTTCAGTGGAAAATAACAGGCTTAGTAGAAAAATAGCTACATGTTATTGATTTTTACACTGTTTCTTATGGTAAATTAAAAATACGTTGTGTAAATATACACAGCATAGAGTGTGATCAATTATAAAATTGGTGTTTTATAATTGTTGTAACCTTACATGATGATCATGTTATAATTTGTGACCTTAGAAAAAAAAGCAATATATTTCAGTGCATAATTTGTTGTAATATAGTGCTAACATATTTGTAAACATACAATGTAAGTTTCACAAAAAAAACATGAAAATATAACAAAATAAGTGTATGCGCATATAGTATGACACTAATTTTGTCACAGAATATTTATGTAATTACATTACTACCGTTCCTGTTTGAATGAGCAAACGTACAAGTATTTGTATGTTACATTCATGATAATCTATCAGTCTATCAGATGTTATTAAAGTGAGTGCATTGTAAAGTGTAGTGTATCAATAAAAAATTCATAACATCAATATTTGGTGAGTGGAATATTTAATTTTTTAATATACTAAAATCGTTATAC
>JAGJTL010000183.1:6341271-6373201 GCA_022063505.1 Calosoma granatense | reverse complement strand
ATAATATTATAATATATATAATTATCTGATATAAGCAAAAAACACTGGTATCGTTTATTTGTAAATAATTTACGTTAACGTTATACTAAGTTTAGAGAAGAAGAGTAGTTCTGTTAATCTCAACACCGTACTTCTTACAGAACTATTTGTGTTACTACACGGAATAACAAATGATTCATTTAAAATGGGAATTAACTCTATTGATCCATTAATACATAATAGATGAATTCAAGTATTCTTGTGCCAAGTAAAACGCAATTTAATCAATATATGTGATGTGAATGTATATTTATTTAAATGGACTTTATATATATCTTTAATCTGGATTTATTAGATTATTAGTTACAAAATATTAAAATTAAATGAACTATTAATATATTGTCGTATTTGTTGAAAAATATATTCAGATGAAATGGAATGATTATATGTATAATAAAATACCTACAATATTAAATCATCCTTGATGGGTGACTGGTTCTAGCATGAAAGTTTACGTGATCTGTGACTAATTTTAAATGTTCTATATTCGTAATATTTCCTAGAAAATGCCATTTAATTAATTATATCTTACTTTTGTATCAAACAATCATTTGATAATAATAACCTGAATTAATATTTTAAGAAAATAATTTAGTAAACATTTGTTTAATACATAATGTGATATCAGTGTAGGTAAAGCAATATGTGTGTACGTGTAATATTCTACTTACCGACAGCACTTTGGCGTTTGCGAAATACGGATTCCATTTTGGTTGCTATTTTAAATAATAAAGAAGCGTGACTTTCAGTTACATATATCTACACTACACTAAATACGTGTTTCACGTGAATTTAATCATTTGTACATCTACTTATGATGAAAGATTTAGCCTATGTCTATGATGATACGTAATTCAGCAATTAATAATCAGATGATACATTTTAAATTGAATCTGTTATAATTTCTAATGCACAATATATAATGTACTATTTCATTGTAATATATACGCTGTTGTTTACGTATTGCAGTTACATACGTGAGCTGAATTACAGTTCTTTAAGTCAATAATCCATGCATTTGTTCTAGAATAACAAGAACTAATAATAATACTTGGAAATAATATGTAATATGTAAATTTATATCACTGGCAATTCTAAAAATTAATTTTCAATTACTTAAACTAAAAACAAATGAAACAAATAACATTACTTGAATATGATTGCGTGACATTAAGAAAGTTTACCCCAATATTGATGATAATATTATAATATAAAAATTGATGATAAAATACAAACAAGATATAGAGTGATTGTTCTTCTAGTATTTAGTAATAGGTTTTATATTTTATGAAGCTATGAAAATGCTATTGATGTAAATTTTTTCAGTTATTTTCTGGTACTACATGTTTATTTGAATGTTATAAATAATTAAGTAGCTATTTTGTTTGCTAGTTCTAACACTCTAAATAGCCGCAACCAACATGACAGCGGTGTATTCAAGACATTTGTAATAAATCTCTGAAATTGTAGTACTGCGTCAGAATGTATTTAATGGAAGAAAAACTACAAATGTTCTTGTATGACATATCGTTGTGCCATACAACTACAACATGAAATACCAACTCTTCTACTACGAAACTATAATTTCACTACATTATTCAGGCAACAAGGAAAGTTTTAGTATCGATTTGAATATTTGTGATGTGTAACTTTTAGTTACATTCCATACAATAGTGACATCAAGGTGAAATGTACTATTTTTCACGGAACATTGCCGTGAATCAACATTTATCAAGTAACAAATGTCTGGTTGTAAATTAGGGTTTTTAGTATTTACCGTTGGCATTGGATGCATGGCGTAGGTGTTTCCCCTAACGATTCTTCTGTCGAACATGAGGTTCGAATAAGGTAGCTGTACTCCATCCCTGAAACAAATGACACAGTATAAATATAACATTATGACTAAATAAATATAAATGGTGATTTAAAAAAACGAACAGCATTTTACGGCTCTAAAATGCACTGGGAAAAAATATTTACACATTTCAAAAATAATCCGTAAAATGCTACATTCGGTTTTTTTAATTACCCTGTATAAATTAATACACTACACATGGCAACATTATGAACTCCTTCTCGCAAACATGTATTTTATAAAGAATTATCTAATCCAAGATCAGAATTGTACATTATTTTCAAGGTGAAAGTAATAAAAATGTAATTATTGTAAAAATAATATTACAGTTTTTATTATAATCTAAGGACTACTCCGCTTTAGTTAAAATCGATATTAACCGGATGCTGACGTGTTCTATGGTTCTGGGCTGGTTATCCGGTTGTTATATATGTAGATGCAAATTTATAGTGCTGCGAAGAGTATAAAGTATTGTGCTATCTTGCGTGGTTTTTTTGTTTGTTAATAGAACCATGTACGTCGCAAGTTCAACTTCCTCCTTATTTAATGACATAAAATATAATTTTGCACAACCTATGCTGATGTTACATTATTTAGAAAAAGAAATGAATTTAAAATAGTAGGTATAATTTTGTGCAATTTCAAATTTGTTGATTTATACATTTATTAATGAAAGAGGATTTCTGTTTTGCTAATAATACGCATTTATTGGCAGTCGTGGCCGAGTGGTTAAGGCGTCTGACTAGAAATCAGATTCCCTCTGGGAGCGTAGGTTCGAATCCTACCGACTGCGAGCATCGTTGTACTTTTCGTATTTTAAGTATGGTAAAATCTTAACTATATGACATGCGAGGTCACATGAAAAATCTGGCTGTACTGTTTGCTGCGAGGTTTGCTGAAATCCAGGTTAAATTCGTGAAAGTCAAGTTAAAAGTAAATTTATTAGATTGCGTGAATTCCTATTTACTCCGTCGACAAGTTTAAATTTGATACCGTATTTCATTTACTATATTTCTGGAGAGTATTATGTCTGTTTTTAAGAGTCATTTTCACACACTTCTATTTTTAGACATGATAATGCGTAGAATTTTTATAATGCGTATTTTATCGAATAAAGTAATTTTATTGCGCGAATACTAAAATTATCTCTCTGCTGGTAACAGATAAATTTATAGACAGTTAAATTTAAATTCAACGACATCACATGTATTGATAACAGTATAAAGACATTTACTTGATTGTAATGATCATTACATATCATTTCATAAGTAATTACCATTATTATTTAAAATTCTGGAATCGATACATTTTGTGTTAGCTTATATTCTATCTGTACTATATATGAAATTACTGTGTATTTTCGCGTGAGCTATTTACCGTGAGGATATCAATATTTATATGCTGTACTGTGTGTAATGCTCGTAACAAGGAATATAGACTTGTAGTGCTGCTGAGAACGATGTAAGAGGTCACTATAAAATGCACGATGTTTCCTGTTCCGACTTTTAGAATGACCAAGTGGTTCATTAGACCAAAGGTCAATGCTCTGACATTTTGCGCTAAACTGTAATCTCCCCTTATATTTAGTAGATTTCTTATATAGATATTTATAAACAGAGTTTATTTTGAAATAAGCATATACTCATATAATTTCATATATACAATAACTGCATCTGTGTTGTTTAATTACTAAAAATAATTGCATCATGTATATTTGCACACAATTCGCAAAGTATGTTAGTAAATAAGCAGTCGTGGCCGAGCGGTTAAGGCGTCTGACTAGAAATCAGATTCCCTCTGGGAGCGTAGGTTCGAATCCTACCGACTGCGATGAACATTTTCTTGGTAATAATTCTAAAAATTTCAGACAAATATCGGGATCTCGACTCAGTCGAAAAAATCAGGGGGTAAATTAACGTGAATATCGTGATTAATGTATAATAGAGTGTTGGAAATAAAATTAACGTTAGAAATTTGTTTGAAAAATTATGAAAAACAATTATAATGATAATTTAATGTACACTATATACAGGGTGCCCATAAAAAAACTGGACATAGTAATTTACAGATTAATTTTGTAATATGCTAATAATTTTTTCCCTGTACATTTTGGAGGAAAAATTTATTTGAAAAAGTTGTTTAGAATTTAAAAATGCATAATATGACATTATAGTTATTTCCAATATGCTTTTATATATCGAGAAAATTAACTCTGAAATATCACATTTTTCTGACATATTAGTAGGCTACAAAACAAAAATTTTGACATAATTTAACAACACGTAATCGGAACAGTCATTTCAGATGTATGTATTGTTGTACACTGTGACTATTTTTGTGTTGTAGCCTACTAATCTGTCATGAAAATATAATATTTCAAATGCCTTTTTGTCTATATACTATATCATTTTAGAAATAACTACAACGTCATATTATGTATTTTTTAATTCTAAACAACTTTTTCAAATAAATTTTTGCTCTAAAATGCACTGGGAAAAAATTATTCGCACATTAAAAAATTAACTCGTAAATTGCTATATTCGGTTTTTTTACGAGCACTCTGTACATGAGCGTTAGTAGTCCAGAGCGAGATAGTGAAAAGGTTTCGAAGCAATACAAAATTTGTTGTATTTGAAAAATTCGTTAATAAAAAAACAGTGACACGTGGCATGTAAATAGGAAATTTGACTATATAGGGTAAATCAATATATTAATCTATCTATTCGAACATTTGATAAACATACTGCCCCACTTTGACCATTACCATATATTATAGATACTGTTTTCATTCATTTATTAGTCTTGATTGGGTATTCTACAAGTTGTATTTGAAGAGGGTTACAAATAGCTTCATTTTCTTATACTTTTTCGATAATGTATAATTTTCACATTAAGTTTTCGTGTGTTACATAAGAAAGTCAAATGCACAGATATTTGTTGATATATTTTGATAATATAAAACCCATGCAACGATTTAAGAATATAAATAACAAATATAACCCATCGTACTGATAGAAATGTAACTTTAGAATTATACAATGAAAATTCAAAACAACATTTCCTAACTCTCCCAAATAGGCTTCAATATGAATAAACTCTTCTGTTTTACAAATATTAGCAGAAATTCTCTAAAATTTTTTAGTCTTCCTTTTTCATATTTGTAAATATTGAATTATAAAGAAGCAGTCGTGGCCGAGTGGTTAAGGCGTCTGACTTGAAATCAGATTCCCTCTGGGAGCGTAGGTTCGAATCCTACCGGCTGCGTCATCGTTGTTTTACAAGCTCCCAAATAAATTGTGTTCCAGAATAATTAATAGATAAAGTATTTCATTCGGTCAAGTGTTCGACTTCAACTAGTTCATGACAAAATATGTGTACACGGTGGAACATTTCAGAACGCTCACCACTGCGATCTCCGAAACCATAAGAGATACGAAGTCGGTTAAGTTAGACAAAAGTTGCGCATTTATGGGCCGATGTTGGTGGCGATGTGCATATATCTCCAGATACATCAAGTAAAAAATATTTTCGTCTATCTCTTCAAAAAGCCTGTTATCTATTCAAAAATAGTTGTATTTAACGTTTTCCAAAATGTTGTATCCCTATGGAGTTATAGAGGAAAATTTAAAATCCAAAAATCAAACTTTTACTCATATTTAGTGAGCCATGCAATATTTTCAAAAAACGAAATCGCCACCAATATCAGCCCTTAAATTCGCAACTTTTGTCTAATTTAGCATACTTCGTATCTTATGGTTTCGGAGATAGCAATGGTGAGCATTCTGAAATGTTCCACCCTGTATACTGAATTCGCAGTTGAATTAGTAAACTTTTCAATAATGTTACAGTATGTATGTAAGTATGTATAGGAGTTATAGGGTTACATTTTCACGTTACAGTATTTGTTTTTAGTTTATTGTACATGTTTATACTGGTATTTAAAATTGCTCGTGCCATAAACTTTCATGGAATATTATATAGATGCAATTATTTAACACAAGGGAATACACCATAAATAAAAGTCCCTACGGCGTAAAGGGTTGATAATTCTAAAAATAGACATGCAGTCGTGGCCGAGTGGTTAAGGCGTCTGACTCGAAATCAGATTCCCTCTGGGAGCGTAGGTTCGAATCCTACCGGCTGCGTAGTTTTATTATAAATTTAAATTTCTCTAATAATAAAGTATGAATCTTATTTAATTTCATTTGAATTACCTACTTCGCTCTATATAACGCATAATTTTTGATATAATGATACAGTGTATATACTTTTATTTAAAAAATTTTATACAAAAAAAACTATGTACAAATCGAGTTCCTTGAATATACCAATGTGAGAGGATAAATATATATATTTTTAAATTTTCTTATGAAATACATGTAATAATAAAACATATTAGATTTTTAGGATATATATTCGGAAGAAATACCTATTAATTTAGTACATGGCAAAGAAATAATATAATAGTACGGAAATAATTTTGATTACTCTGGCTTTAGTTCCCAAATAGTCAAAAATGATAAGTATAGAATGATCCAAAAATGAACTTAACAAGATATTTTGTGTTTGATCACATGTAACTTAAATCTGTAAAGTTGTTAGCAAGCAGTCGTGGCCGAGCGGTTAAGGCGTCTGATTAGAAATCAGATTCCCTTTGGGAGCGTAGGTTCGAATCCTACCGACTGGGTTGATAGTATTTTACGTCTATTGTTAATTTATATTCCTGGTGGTTCGAAATATACCTAACCTAATAGAAAAGGTATAAAAGCCTAGTAAAAAGCAGTCGTGGCCGAGTGGTTAAGGCGTCTGACTAGAAATCAGATTCCCCCTGGGAGCGTAGGTTCGAATCCTACCGACTGCGGTTGATAGGATTTTACGTCTATTGTTAATTTATATTCCTGGTGGTTTGAAATATACCTAACCTAATATAAAAGGTATAAAAGGCTAGTGAAAAGCAGTCGTGGCCGAGCGGTTAAGGCGTCTGACTAGAAATCAGATTCCCTCTGGGAGCGTAGGTTCGAATCCTACCGACTGCGGTTGATAGGATTTTGGATCTATTACTAATTTATATTCCTAGTGGTTCGAATCTTATCTAACCTAATATAAAAGGTACAAAAGGCTAGCGAAAAGCAGTCGTGGCCGAGTGGTTAAGGCGTCTGACTAGAAATCAGATTCCCTCTGGGAGCGTAGGTTCGAATCCTACCGGCTGCGATTGATAATATTTTAGATCTTTCGTTAACTTCTCATACTTTTAACAATGTTAATACGAGCTAATATTACGGGTCAAGATTGGAATCTTAACAATTCGATTAACAACATTTTGTGTTTCCCATATTTCCTCTGGGTGCGTAGGTTCGAATCCCAGCTAACAGTGCTTAGTATTTTATGTTGGTGACTCAGTTCGAATATGGCGTGAAATATTTTTCTTTCATTGAGTGAGATTAACCCATACCAAAACCTGTATTAACATCACGTACTCAATAGTAACAATAGTAATAAAATTTAATCTAAGGTATTAGATCCTATGATTGGCATTGCAAGATTTTAATTAGGATCAATACTGTACTTACAATCCCTTTTTACTAATATTGCTGTTGATATCTCGTTTGGACCTTGCATGAGCATTTTGGAATCCTGCGACACCGGACGCTATCACCGCTGCAGCTATGGCGGCTGCTTCGCATTTCGCTTTATGTATTTCTGAATTAGTTCCCGCCGTGCTAACCCTGTTTAGAACTCTTGGATGACTCGCGTACGCGTACAGTTTCTTTCTGTCTTCTTTCTCTTCATCAATCTTGCCATGAAGTAAACTAGTTGTTATATCGGGTGGTGGATCTAGGAAAGATCCTTTTTTAACCGTAGTAATAAATGGTTTGGTGGCTACTGTTACTGGCGATTTAATTTTCTTCGATTTTTCTTCCTTTTGAAGTTTCCTTAATTTTGCGTCTAGGGTTTTAGTAAAGTTTACATCCAACAGTTGTTCTTTTTCTTTATGGTCTAATTCACCTCTCTTCTTGGCCGCACTATTACAGTGGTTTTGATTCAAGTTTCCAATGGAATAACTGCTATTCTTTTTTAAGTTTGTTTTATTTTGAGTTGAAATGTAGCCATTAGATTTTGTGAAATTCTTCTGTTTGGTTTCTTCTAGATTTCCATTTGTTCTTCTTGTTGGATAGACAACTATGTTAGGTTTTTGTTTCTGGTTCTCTCTGCCAAAGGGTTTGAATATAGCTTCGCCAGTTACCATTCCAACAGGACCCAAATTATCTTGGTTCAAGACTTTGAATGCGGGTACATCAATGTCGTCCGTCTCTTCAGACGGTATTGTTGTCACTGGAGGCATTTTGATTTAATCGTACTTTAGCACATATTTTAATATTTCCAAAATTGCTGATATGTCTGTCCTAGTTCATATTTAATTGTGTATTGTCTTTAATTTAATCTTGGTAAACTATTAATTTGATATGAATATTTTTCACTGCTTACATTAACTTACACTGGCCTTCGGTCCTTCGTACTTTGTACATTAAGGCATGAGAATAGTTAAATATCCATTAGTTAAAACTACAAGCAAACTACTTTGGTAAAACAGTAGTTACAGTTGCCAAAAAAGTTATAATTCTCATTGTTCTATACAGTGAGTTTACTTTATTATATGCAAATATTTCTATTTGAAATCTTAAACCATAAATAGTTTCTATACAGGTATAATTTAACAAGTTTCATCTTTTAAAAGTGCTAAAGTTTAAAATATGTACATATTTCCTATTTTCCATTAAAGTCAGTAAACACAGCTTGCTGCGACAATCTATACACTGTGAATGAATAATTGCTTGACATGCAAGAGTTACCGTCTGACAGAACTGTGTCACATACGTATATAAGTAGGTACATCCAATACTCTATATTTTATTATCGATTATCAGAAAAACGATTCTCGACATGTAGCACGTGCAATATAAAAAATATTTATAGGTCATGTTGATGTTAGTGAGATTATAAGGTACTCAGGGCCGACCTCGCGGGTAAGTTGCACCGCCATGCAACTTATAGGATTTATATAATTATCTTCGCAGCAAATGTCTAAAGTAATAACCTGATTTTTTAAATCTTTTACTGTCGGCACGTTATGTAAGAGTGATACTAATTGTGCACATCAAACTAGTAATTTTCAGTGATAGTTAAGTACAGTTTTTTCGTGCGAAAAATTTAACAATGTTTCTGAAGCCAGACAAATGTTTTGTGGATCTTATTAACGTGTACATCAAATATAATACATATCTCATTTTTATTACTTATTAAAAATTGAAGTTCTTATTTGTGTATATTACCAGTAGTGCTTATTATTATTGCAATGTAATTCTTTGTGAACGTAACAGTGACTAAAATTACTCTTAATGATCGTTATTCAACAGAGTTTATTGACATCATATCTTCTGGAAATTTATTTGTGTCTATTATATGTCATTATATATTTCTATTTTCTACCGAGCATTTCCGTGTGTTAAAATTACATATCAAATAAATTATTATTACAGGCACTTATATCATAAGTTAGTAATGATTATTTTCATGTAACATTAATATGTTTAATATATAAAGAGGTGCTTTCGTACATTTCTAAGTTCTTATTTTATATTTTAGAATAAGTTTTATGTTCTTTATTAATAAACACATCAAATAAAATATGAATTTGCGTGTTTACCGCTAATGCTGCGATTAGTTGCTAATGTATAGAAATAAAAAATATATATTCGAATGTTTAGTGTATATATACAAACATTCAACTTGGTTATTAAAGAAATAATCAATAAACCAGTCCTAATATTGCTTTATTCTACCGTTTGACTATTTCTAGTAATAATTACATTCACATTAAGAAACTAGTTCAAATACAGTATACAATAATTTGTGTATAGTTTCAGAATGAAACAATAGTATAAAATGTTCTAAATAAAATGTTTTTTAAATTTGCAATTGATTAAAAATGTTAATATAAGAAGGATAAAAACAGTAGCAATGATTTTAACATTTATTTTTTATGTGGCAACATATTACGCGGTAACTTATGAGGGCGCATTGACCAGTCCTGTATTCAGGCAAGCGTTCGGTAGACCGGTTAAATATTTTTTTTTCAAATTGCCTGAACACACAAAATGATAGGTATTAGATACACGTGCTAATATTTAATTAACGTAAATATATTTACGAAAATGAAACACTAGTTGGATAAGTTATAGTTATACGTATATACTTGATAAAATATAGTTCATGTTTTGTCAAAGCATTTCATTACTGTTGCGCTATACTTACTATAGCCTTATATCGTACTGTGGTAATAAAAATTACATTCTAAATTGTATGAAGCATTTTCATGGATCGAAAATGATATCAATATTAGTATTCAAAGCAGTTAATATTATGTTTAAACACCATACAAGTCTATACAGAATTGAATAAAACTGAAATACTAATATTTCTATAACTTTCCTCAATGATAGTGCGTTGTAGTTTGATTTTTTAGTGAATCAATTTAACATTGTAAGTGTAGTTTTCTTTGATGTTATATAGAAAATAAAAATATTGACGTGACGAGGCCATGTGTCCTTAATATAAGCAGTGTCAAACTGTAATTACTTTTTATTTACAAACCACTACACGTTATTAATCATCGATAGCAATATCGAATTTGATTATTATTAATTGTTTAAATGTGTTTTTAAAAGCACTTTTCGTTAATTCATTGATTCACGTTCATTATTTTACCGGTAACTTACGGCATAACAATGCGATTTACTCGATTTACATCAGAGACGGTGACCCGTGAACTGACCGGTGTCCAGCGGTCTGTATGCGTGACAGGCGTAAAGTACACCTGCGCGCATGCGTAATACATATATATGTATTGTATCCGAGGGCGAGTACTGGACACATCGTGACCTGTCGCTGTTAACTCGGACATTCGCATAGGCGTAGCACAAGGAATGAATATATGGGGTGTAGGGCATATAAAAGATTACACAGGCACACCCTAATTCTGTTCATTTATAGATCTTATTCACCTTCTATTTATATACTAGAAATAACTAGAGTTATTTGCTACTTGAGGCGTAGATAGACCTAAGTAATACGTAATTTCATTCTAAACTCAACTGCTCACAGGCTATAGTACGTTTCAAGATATAGCCAGTTGACTTGACTTCTTCATAGGTAAGCTGAGAAAGTCAAGGGTTGTGTTCAGGTATATATTTTAACGCTTCTAGCTGAAAAATAAGTGAGGAATTTTGGTAATTAAACAGCATTGTAAATAGAAATTTCTCAATATAAGTGTTCTGTACTTACGAAATCGTTCTACAGTTCACTCACTATATCTTGAAACACACCATACCAATAGATAAAAATATTTGTATTTAATGTATTAAAATAATAAAACTTACAAAGTATTATACGAGAGGAGTTTTAAAATTAATAAGACAATCAACATTCCGATAACAAACATGGATCATTTGTATATTTTAAATGAAATGTGTCATGGAATATAGACGTAGCACAGTGAGGAACATTAAACATGCATATTAGCTAATTTTGTGCATGTCCACACAACAAAAATTAGAATCCTTGAAAAACTCATCCATATACATGTAAATACATATTTAAATTAGACCTCAATAATTAATTTTAATAATAACACAATAAAACGCTGGAACTACTTACAAAATAAATATATGAAATTAAATATATTGTAAACACATACTCCGTTGGTTGTAATTATGAGAATTTTGTTATTGCAGAGTGATAATTGATTTCGTATGACACACATATGAAAGTATGTCACCATAATCAACTAACAATGATAATAAAAATAATAATCTGAGTGCCCATTAGATAGAGATATAATCACACTGGTCGATATCTAGATAAATGTGATATTAGTCACAATATTCTGTATTCTATAAAATTTAAAATAGTTTCTTGAAAAAGGCATTCGATATTTATATGTTTGTGACCTGAATTACAAGTGAATTATATAGAAAATGTAATGAATTGTCTTATTTTAGTATTTATAGAATAACGGTGAACGCCCTATTTTTATACCTACATATCAGTAAACGTATCTATTTACTAATATGTTATCTATATTATACATAGAAATGCACATTTTCTTAACACTTTGACTGCCGAGTCGATTTTCGTGAAGGGGAAACCCAGTATGGTGTGTATCCAAATGTATATGTCGAAATACGTCGTTTCGTGATCAGCCGAGGCCGACCTAGGTAGATCATGAATTACGTTAGAATCTTCATTTTACACAATCGGGCTAGGCTTTTAATGAAATGTCAATAGGGTAAGGTAGGATATTATATTCATTATGTGGATGGTGCGGTAGGGGTAGGGTGTGTGGTGTAGAAAATACCTACATATATAATATCACTAGGGTAGGACATGATATCCGTTGATATTCGTGATGAGAATGTTTCATTACGTTCTATGCCGATGGTACATGAAATGCCTCGGCAGATCATGAAACGACGTATTTCACAATGAGACTACGACATATACACACGCCGGTTAACTGATAAATATAGGCAAACATCACGTAACGAACATTATTCGTTTCAGAATCTTATTCTTAACGGCGTTGGACACAAACGTCAGATGTCATGGAATGCCTCGTATCGCCTTAACCCGTAATTTTTTTCATAGTAATAAATGTAGGCATGCATAATACGTATTAAATAATGAAAATGTAAATAATAACTTGCTTTACATTACATTAAAAATAGTTCTGTTTTTGCGATATTTGTTTCAATATTTTCTCTGACTTTTCTCGACTGATTCGATATAAGGTGTTGGATTACATAATTTCAGCGGAAGTCCATTCAATTCCCTCCTTTTTTCTGTTCTACGTAAGAATATAGTTCAATAATACTTTTTTATGCTAATTAATTTGCGAAAATTAGAATCTAGAGATATTAGAAAGCACGTTCTTCACCTATGCAATAGATATTCAGAAGATATTGAAAATAGTGGTATTGATGAATATCTGTATTTACGGGAACAATTACTCTTGGAAGAGAAAATTATGGTATCTATTCATAACTTATGTAAATGGTTACGTGAAAATGACCTCGAATTGTATCCAAATAGAAACATTGCAATAAAAATGTATATTTCGTTACTTTGTAATAAACCACATTTATTATATTAATGCAACATATTTCGACAGCATTATGTCATTTTCAAGCAAAAATTTGAAACATTGCATTAAGAATATTTAAAAGTACAACAGCCACCAATTGTACTGCAGAACGTTCTTTTTCGTGCTTAAAAAATAAAAAATAATTTAAGAACGAATATGTCACAAGACAGATTGAATGCATTGGCAATTTTCTAAAAACTGTAAGCTTGGAAGATTTATAACGATAGATATATTTAATATTCTTATGAAATATTGCTAATATTAGCTCACAGTATGATGAGAATATATGTATGTGTTCTACTTTTTCAATACCTGGAGCTTTTGCACGTTGCACAACTATTTAAAACTCTACTAAACTCTGAAATTTTAAAACATGCAAAATAAGTTCAGCCCTGACCCTGTTCCATAATCTATTATCAACTACGAATTGATGGATCGTTGCATACTTGACTTACAGACTTAAGTGTGGAGTTACCTTTCTGAAAGTATGAAATCCTTCTATAATAATATTATTTGTTGGAAAATGTCCACAAACTTTCATTTATTTTAGGAAAGAGAAAATAATGACTGGATGACTTGGCAATTTAGTAGTCCTAGTAATGCGCAACGCCTTGAATCGAGATTGTAATCATTTAAGAATATATTGCCGTGATGAAAAATGGTTTTAGCAACTAAGCGTCACTTATGATTTAATTCTTTTCAGCGTAAATATATTTTCGTTTTATGTCTCCTCTTGCATTTTATTCTTAATAGCTAAGAAATTAATGGGGAACTTTTTTGTAGTATTTTTTTAATGTATGTAAGTTAAAACAAATTCTGTAATTTTTACTTTTTTTTTTAGTTCACTATATTTATGGAGAAAAAAATTATTGAAATTTTGATCAGTTAAACTCGCGCGAAAACGTCTATGACGTCACATACTTGAGGTTGACAAAAAGGGACCTTGCGTAGATAAGGATAGACCGCTATTCTGACACACACACAACCAAGAATCTTATACATATATCGTGGGAACTGTCATTCTGCCAGTCATTTCTGTTTTTGAACGTGCCAGTCGCTAATATTGACGTAGTTTAATTTTTTTTCGTTATTATGATTTATGACTATAGAAAATTTAAGTTGTAACCTGTACAATGCAATAGGTTAACAAACACGTGGCGAGTTGTTCGGTCTCGGTTGGTATTGGTTGGTATAGTAGTCTAGCAACCTAGGCCCAGGTTTTAAGTAGCCGACGTCATCTCTGTTTTCGATGACGTTATTTTTATTTGAAGATTGGCAATTTGTAAATCGTAATTACTGTTAATTGTTTAATTTTAAAAATGTTGTTTTTGCATATTATGCAATAAATTTAATATAAACAATTAAAAATGTTTGCAAGTTCAATATTTGTGATTTAGTTCTGCGCGAATTTAACGCGTAGTTTTTAAAAAATAATTATACAATATGTACCGTATTCTCGTAAAATTACTTTCATGCGCTGGATATATTGGAAAAATAATTTCGCTATGCCTGGTAACAAGGTGGAACATGGATAATGGTGATTTTAAAAAAATCGCTATCGCAACTTCACTTGACGTCAACGGTTTTACACTCAATGTGACCTTTGCAAATGGTGACCACCCTGTGACCTTGGAAGCCATGGCCTTCGTCGATCACCTACAGATATGCAAATTTTGAATGGATTGTGTTTCGGATTGTGTTGCAAATGACACGCACATTTTTCCGCATAATATATACGTGTGTATGTGTGCGTGCATGTGTATTTGTTCTTTGCTTACTGTATAATTTATTACTAGTATTTCCTTTATACTTGATCCTTATATTATTAATATTTGCATAGAAAATATATGCCACGGTTCTATTTTACATTTGTTTTATAAGTTATTACGATTTTCAGTGATGCGCAGTTGTTTGTATTTATTTTTTTTTTACACGTCAAGTCTATACGTATAATTACAGTGTAGTATATCAAGATACACAGTCACTGTAGGTGGAATAGCTATATTATTATTATGGTTAATGAAATTTTGACTCGTATATACATATTAATATTGACACTACATTGTGAATTTGGGTAAGAAACATGATACAACAATATTAGTGTGAATACTGATAAAGTTAATAATGTGATTCACAACTTTTAACTGCTGAATACTTTACACAGAAGATGAGTTCTATACTTATTGATTTAAACAATGACTATTGGATACACGTAACACGTGTATGACCGAGAAAAAGAACCATAACTGTTAAATTTTAATACAGTCGGGACATGTGAACTTTCTAATGAAACTTATGAAGAAATATATTGTCATTGAAATTCTGAAAATTACTATCCAAATGATAGGTTTTCTTGGAATATTTTGATTATAGTTTCAAATTAAATAGTTATTCTAGTGTTAGATACCATATATAATTTGCATATTTATTTAAAAATAGTAATAATATTGTATAACATAAGATTTCTCTGAAAGCTCTAGTAATATTCATCCCTGAAAAAATAAAATATTGCAATTTAAATATGTAATTATTTTGACATTGTCTTATAAAATATCAAGTGGCGTGCTGCTACATACACGTGCCCATAAAAAAAACATAGCAATTTACGGGTTAATTTTATCATGTATGGAAAATTTTTTTCCCAGTTCATTTTTGAGGAAAAATTTATTTGAAAAAGTTGTTTAGAATTTAAAAATATATAATATGACGTTGTAATTATTTCTAAAATGATTTTGTACATAGAGAAAAAGGCATTTGAAATATCACATTTTCATGATAGATTAGTAGGCTCCAAAAAAAAAATAGTCACAGTTTGCAACAATACATAATCTGAAATGACTGTTACGATTACGTGTTGTTGAATTATGTCAAAATTTTTGTTTTGTAGTCTACTAATCTGTCAGAAAAATGTGCTATTTCAAAGTTAATTTTGTTGACATATAAAAGCATATTGGAAATAACTGTAACGTCATATTATGCATTTTTAAATTCTAAACAACTTTTTCAAATAAATTTTTCCTCTAAAATGCACTGGGAAAAAATTTTCCATACATGAAAAAATTAATCCGTAAATTGCTATGTTCGGTTTTTTTTATGGGCACCCTGTATGTATTTCATATATTAGTTAATAAAAATAATTTAATGTCGTGCTAGCAAAAATGTTAATTATGTGAAAACATGGTTAGTATGTAAAAAAAAGTCCATTTGATTTTTTATCAGTCAAAAATTAATCCTCATCCCTTAAATGTTTCATGTCTTTTCGTGTTAATTTGACCCTGAAATCGTAAATGCTGTTATTGCCCTCTTGTCTTCTGTATAATTGCGTTAACCGTGAACATTTTTGCCATGTCCCTAGTATGGCTAAAAAAATACTAAACATAAATTATTATCGTAAATTATTCATGATATCTTATTTAAATGATGAAATAGTATGAGTCTGAAGGTCATACAAGGTTGTCGTTTTCTTTTGATGGTGTTAATGGCATGCAAATATTCATCTTCTACTTAATTTACGGTAATTTCGTTTCTAACGAATTGCATGTTTCACGTACACGACGTGTGGTGAACTGCTTAGAATAGTATCCGCTGAATCATGTAGCAATATCAAAACAAAAAAATTAATTTGTATCGTGTATTATTAATGTGTTAATAATACTTATATTTCATTTAAATTGGTGCTAGATTTGATACAAACAAATATTTTGTTATTATAAGCATAATTTTAAAGGAAATTATAAATAAATTTTAAGTACTACAAAATAAACCCTAGTACATTGAAATGTTTATAAAATGAAAAAATAATTTTAAAAAAACCATCATCCAGTTCTTTGTAGAATGGGATGAAATAAAATACTATAAAGATAATAAATGATTTCGTGGAATAATAAGGACCTACGAATTACGTAGTTTCTCTTTTCCGAATATCGTTTCCGTTCAGAAATAGCGTAGGATGTTTCCACGCAATTCTTCCAACAAAATGTGGACGTTGAATAATTAACAGGGTGATATTTTCCTGGAGTTTTTTTTTTGAAAAGGAAATTTATGTTTAGCTAGAAATGTTTTGTATTTTATATACTCGAAGTGTTTATTTTTCTGATGTATATATTGATTTAAAATTGAAATGTCTTTTCTGCAACCAGCATAGCGCTAGTGTTTTGCGGGTATAATGTACTCAATTGATATGTATTATGAAAAACAAGTTTATTCTTTTGGAATAGAATATATGAGTGATTAATAATACAATATAACCCGCTTATAATGGACTTCAGGGGACCAAGTAAAATCGTCCATTATAGTCGAGATTATATTATTATTACATTGACATGTTTTTATTAAAAAAAGGTAACTAACACAAAATGAAACTATGTACTCGTATATAGGTGTATATAAACACGAAAATAAATGCGATAAACTTATTGTAATACACACATATACATGTGTGAACGCATATATTTAACATTACATATTTCGAAAAAAATCGGTTAATTTTGTTTGGATCCACGGTTTGGCTATGTAATCTTTATGTAGAATAAGTTTGACTTTGTTTAGTACTGAAAAAGTGTCATAATTATCGGGAAAGTCCCTAATCGCTCCGCTTATAATGGACAAAATAACGAATTTTGGTTCATTATAGACGGAAGTTTATCATAACCGAGTTCATTTTAACGGAGGTTTTTACACGTGTTTGAACTGGGACTTTAAAAAAGGGTACATTATAACAGAGTGTCCATTACAAGCGAGTTCGTTATAAGCGGGTTATACTGTAATTAGGAATTGTTTTCTCACTATACTGAACAATATGCTTTAGCAACAATATAACTTGGTTTAACTGGAATTCCAGTGAAATTTGTAGTTAAAATAGTTTACTGATAAGTTTGTACAGGTTTCAGATGTTGCTGTTGGTTTGAAAGTTAGAAAACGTCGCTTCTATGTATATAATCTATTCTATTCATGTAACACCGTACGTACAGTACAAACATTAATTTCCATTTTCGGACCTGTGATCGTTATCACGAATCGATCACGAACGGCCAGCGTGACGACCGGGTGCAACGACACCGTCTGATATATTCAACCCCCACCGCCCGCACACACCCCTTTCTCATCATCATCGTCAGACCACTGTTTAAAACACGTCGCCACGTGCGTCTCACAGGATACGTCCGTGAAACGTACACTGCAAGGTCAGTAACGAGTAGTTGACGTGCTCCTGTTTACACAAGGACCCGCCATGATGAAAGAATTGAGCAGTTATTAGCACTGTTACTGTAGCGCACAAAAGATGTATAACAATATGTTATTAATTATTATTTTTGCACAGTAAGCCCCTGCGCAATATGTATTGTTAATATTATGTTTTGTATTGAAGGAGACCTTAAAATATAATAAGAATATAACTTTTTTTAAAGGTTAGGTTATTAATAATGGTATAATGCAAAGAAAAATAACAGTACTTCTTGTAGAAAGAATGCCTGCCCGTAGAGTGTTAACTACGACATAAATATTCCGATGAATCATAGTATTTATTTTGTATCGTGTATTATTAATGTGTTAAATGTGTTTTTAAAAATAGGTAAATGTTACACTGTAACTATTTATCAATTTTGCCAACGTCAGCCACTATTTAATACTATTACTCTAGCACAAATCTCTGAAATTGCATAACATAACGTTTTAGCATGTATCTTAAAAGTATACTTAAAAATGGACTATAATGAATATTTTTATGTAATAATATATATAATTGTTTCAGATCCGTTATATAAAGATGGATAGTAAAGAGTATATTTTCCTGAAAATTGTGATATCGATTATTTGACCACCGTATTACAGGGTAAATGAGTAATATTTCATTCTAAATCTACGCACTTACTTGATTGTAAAGTACATGGTGATAATGAACAACGATCAATGTCCAGGAATTCAGTTTTATTTTGTCGTTCTTCTTATTTATAACAAATAATGTCTTGCCGCAACTATTATTACAATCTGTATAAATATGCATACATTTTAACATTTCTCTACACATAATTAACATTTTTTTTTCATCGCTATTGATTATGAAGAGAATGTCATAAATTTATCATACCAGCGCGGATATCGGGTCAATGTATTAAAGTTGAATTCAACTACATACTTCGTTTTAGTTATTGGGTGCATTTAATTTTATATGTATACGAGATTGATATTTACACGAGTATAAGATACTATTTTAAAAGATTGGTCGATATTCCATTTTCTGGGGCAAGTCCATTAATTTGAGTCAGGTCAGGGTTGTTTTACCAGTAATTCAATATTGTACACTTGTGTGGTCATTAAAACAATTTTTATTACTTGTCATTCTGTGCATTGCTGTACCTCAAATTATTATGAACTTATTCAAATCAATTAATTTATTAAATTATGTTTCCTCATAATCCGTTCACATTGCGATTTTTTAATGAATGAA
Source organism: Calosoma granatense (assembly GCA_022063505.1). Lineage (NCBI taxonomy): Eukaryota > Metazoa > Arthropoda > Insecta > Coleoptera > Carabidae > Calosoma > Calosoma granatense. The sequence continues at coordinate 6,353,659 of JAGJTL010000183.1, read as the reverse complement.
AAATAAATGTTTAAAAGTTGATTATATACAGAGTGTCCCAAAAAAACCGGACATAAGATTTTACTGGTTATTTTTTAAATGTGTGAATATTTTTTCTCAGTGCATTTTAGAGGGAAAATGTATTTGAAAAAGTTGTTTAGAATTAAAAAATACGTAATATGACGTTGTAATTATTTCTAAAATGCTTTTGTGCATAGAGAAAAAGGCATTTGAAATATCATATTTTCGTAACAGATTAGCTGGCTACAAAACAAAAATAGTCACAGTTTGCAACATAGTTGAATATTTGTGTCAGCAGTGTTTGACGATAATATGATTTATGATTTTTAATTTTGTTTCTATTAGGTGTTTCTTTACACCGAATTAAAAAAAATAGTGTAAGAATAATGTATCTTTATAATGAAAAAAAATACATTGTAAAGTTAATTTGTTTTAATAATATTTGAGAAATACATGAAAAATATTTAGTGTACGAACATATATATGTTAGGGCTCGTACATACATATATATTTAGGTACATTGTTTTTTATTACTGATAAACTGTTTAGTATTTTTCCCTCTATTGCCTTGAACTAAATATATATAAAAATTGTCTTTATAATGCATGTAGTTAAATATTTGTTTAAACTTGTTGAGCTATTTTCGTCCATGTGAGATAATAGTAAATAAACCATTTCGATGTTAAACTCCAGATGAACTTGACTCAGTTTTGATAAAGAAGAATAAGTTTTGTCAATATTGTGTTTGCAGCGGGAAGGGGTGCACGCGACAGTTTGTGGAGAACAACGTAAAGAATTAAAATTTATCGTGCCATTATAATAATGATAAATAATGCACAATGCATGTTTTGTCATAGCTGCGTGTATGCTTTGGTGTTTGTCAGTTTGGGTTTTTTTGGTTGGTGTTTGCATGTACTGGCGCAAGAGGACGTTCAGCACTTGAATCTGGACATACGTGCACACATGTACTAATACGAATATTGTGATTTGTGATAATAGAGCAAGCAATGGTTTGTAGTTTGATTTAAATCTTACTGGTCGTTAGCAAGTTTTTTACATCAGTTTATTTGTCTGATATAGTCTGCCATTGTGTGAAATTAATACTACGTATTTTGCAATAAAAAATAATAGTATAGACATATACACTAATCCCTCCATTTACGCGAGTAATTGGTTCCAACGCGTAAATGAAAACTGCGTTAAAGTGAATGAAGAAAATTATTATTACAGTCATTATCATTTACACTAATAATACATAATATACATCATATTTCCTCTTCCGCATGAATGATTCAATTCTACAAAATATTACGTTCGCTGTATATTGATTGTTGTTAACATCGATTAAATTATTAACTGTTGCAGGTGAATGATTTCTCAATGAAATTTTTTGATACACAATCCGTACTAATTAATCTATTATAACCCAGAGATAATGTACGTGTGTGTGCGTTATCGGGTGTGAAGTTCTTGACAAACTTTTCGTACTGTTTGTTGACCCGCAAGTTACTTAAACTTTCATTTGTATCGCATGCGTCAACAACTGGACGATGACTTATTTTAACCTTTACATGTTGGATTTCGTGTACATATTAGTAACTTTTACTTTTCACAATAACTCGTTACACATTTGCTTTCCCATAGTGCATATTTAATGTATGAACAGATATATTCCTAGACTAAAGATATGCCAGACTTGAATAATTAATTCAATTTCAATTTATGGAAATTTTCTTTCGTATGGAATATTTTACCATTAATTACATTTGTAGTGAAATTTAGATTTTATAGTTTTTGAGAAAAAAGTGAAAAATTAACAGTATACTTGCTTTTAACCTAATTTTTATACTTGAAAGTTTTTTTACAATACTCACTGTTCATTAATTTTACAAGCTGCTATAAGTAATTCTTTATTTAGTCAATGTGAAATGTCATTTTGAACAGATATTCCTAGATCAAAGATATACTGGACTTGAATAATTAATTACAATTCAGTATATGGAAGTTCCTTAAGCTTTCATGTAAATTAAATATGAATACATAAAGTTTGAAAACAAATTTGACAGTTGTATTATAAATGAGAATGTGATATAGGATAGTTTTTCTCATCTTGTTCCACATTGAATTATTGTTGGTCTCCAATATTTGGAAATAATTGCGTTTTATTTGACAGAAGTACATATTGATCTATAATTGTCGGAGCGCGTGCGGAATTATAAACATTGAATTGTTAATGGTGCCTATTGAGTGATCACTTTATATGTGACCTTGTAGGTCACTAGTTAAGGTGTTCTCGTAGATATTCTGACGTCATAACTCATCGATATCTATTTGCGGAAGGAAAAATAACAAATCTAGTAATGAACTTGTTTTTTAACAATCACTACAAACATCAGTATGCAATTAATATTCTATTTAAATTCATCGGTATTCTTGTTTAAAATATTGCTTATTTACGAATGAATATCAATGATTTAAAACCAAATTTCTATACATATATAAATGTTTCTAAATCGTTGCACAAACATTAATGTAATTTGTTGATATTAGACGTAGTACATTTACATGTTATTATTATTTACTCAATTTCTGTTAATGTTTGTCAATTTATGAATAAAGTAACCAAAATATTAATTTTGTCAACATGCAATATAGAAATTACAGAACTAAGCGAAAATGTTGTATCAGAAACAAATTTAAAATATTTATCCTGCGACTTATTGAAATAACGAAGGAATTATGATTTGTTAAACATTACTAATAATTTATTTGGAAAGGCATCCTAATTTGAATAGTATTTATTTAAACTATAGACTGTTTCTTGTCGTTTCTAGGATGATGATCCAGGTACAGGAATATTCAATATAAAGTAATTGCGAAATTAATTGTTGCGAACCACAGAATACTTATCCAACAACTATGCAGCCTGCTGTACAATAGGGTTTTGTTGGTTGCGAAATAGAGTTAAGTGTCGCTTGTGTACATAAACTAATAAACATTAGCAGTGTTATGTGCAGCATAACACATAACAACATGTAATAAAAACTAATGTGTACTTACGATGATGGTGATTTCATTAATTTCCTGTTATTGTAGATTGCTCTTGGTGAACTTGAAAATGTATAAGTCCCTTTTTTCTTGTCCATATCCAAAACACTACCGGAAATATATTTTTCCCGCGTGGGGGCGAAAAGTGTTGGTCCCGTCATTGTGCAAGTAAATGACACACTTGTTTCTTAATAAACAGTACTGAGAGTCAATGTGAGCGAATAACTTGAACACTAATATAAAGACACCAATAAATGTTTCAAATGTTTACATTTCACCGGAGCCGATTAGCCGATTAATTTTTAATTTGTGAATATAAAATGACAGGATACGGTTAGCAGAAAAACAACGAAACAACTTTGAAAAATTAAAAACACTAGACACTGGACACGAGATGTGTCAAACGTTCGCATGTTTACAACAAACGAACCACTATTGTACACGCACACTAGATTTTATGTTAGTTCACTCAGTCAGCCAGTCGGTGAGTTCATGGTGGCCGATAATTCAATGTAAAGTCCATTGAATTATTTAATTCCGGTAAATGAAACAGTCTGAGGACATACGATAACGGACGAGGCGTATGACAGTATTTCGGGATAAACATGGTCACAACGTATAAACGTTACCATAGTGACAGATATGTTGGAGGTTAAAGTACGAACCTACGGATTGACGTAAGTTGAATGATGAATATATAATGACGATTGTCCGCCATCGGTACGATAATGATTTGTAAATGTGGGAAAAACGAAATTATATTACTAAAACAAACAGAGATTTGTAAATTTACGTTTCAAAGAAAACGATGTGCATCGTTATTAGATTAATGAAGAAATATGTAATTCATTTAAGATAATAAAATGTGATGAGAGTAATATATGTAATGTTGATGTAATTTGTAAAAATATTTTCTAATAATCTGGCCACCTGACTCACAGTAGCTAAATTTATTTCACATACTAAAATTACTGAATTATAGTAAATACCGATATGAAGAAAACAAAATTGTTTTTTCTAAACTATTAATTAATTTTTATTCATAAGTATATATTTTTTTTAAATATATTACATAATAGAAGTAAAGATCCATCTGGGAACAACTGGCCGAATTAATTGCAACGCCATCTGTTATTCAGTAGTATATATTTATTTTAGCACCCTTGATACACTACACTGCACTACACACATATGAAGGGATATCTTTTATATCCGAAATGTCATATTACTAAGATAAAATACGTAATACTTGAATAATTAGAACAGTAACAAGCACATGTACTGAACACATTTTACTTCTAGCATAAAAGTGTAACGTGTCGTGAACTGCCGCACGAATACCAAAATCTTGATACTTTTAAATTCAGAAACCAGACAAATTAAAACTAATTATATCTTATTGGCCATAGTGAGTTAAACTTGCGGTTCAAGCAAATTACGGTTGTTGGAATAACCGATTTGAAGTTATCAAAGTTATTGAACACATTCTATAAAGTGTTTTTCCTTGTATAATAGCTTTTATATGCAAACAGATTTATATTTATTCATTAACTTGTTAATATTTTATTAAATCGGTGAATAAAATATGCAACAAATGTAAAATTAAATTGTTTGAGCATATCTGGAAATCGAAAAAAGTTCACATATCGCAGCACAGATGGCGCGGTTTATAATACTGGCATCGAGCGCCTGTACGGTTAAATGTAAAACCAATATGATTCTCGAGACTGCCGCCGTATTTAAATAAAACTGATAAAAAATTAGTACTTTTACTATTACTCTGATTTTGTTTACATGTATTATTTATAGAATATTAAATTATTTATACTATAATTAAAACATTGCTGTTCTTTTGTGCATATGTAAATTTAAATTCGAGATAAATATCTACTCGTTTAAATCATCTGTATTGGAACGTTGTGGTAGAAATTATAAAATTCATAGTTAAATATAATAATAATTTCTGTAATTGCGAACTGGACAGTTATTTGTGATAATTGGTGATATACTGGTCGGCGGCGAATCCATTTCCTGTGAATTTTCGTGTAAGATTAAATTATTTTGCTTTGAGACACAGAACCGAATGCAAAGGTTACACACCCACTCGTAAATAATAAAAAGAAAAAAAAAATTGAGAATTCATTGTGTAGCGTCTATAAAACCATCACACTGGCCAAATTTACGACTATTCGTTGAGCAGCCGAAAACTAAAAGGATCCGTATTCTTCGACTATCGATCTTACCTATTATATCCTATTATCTGGGGGATGACACAACATTTTAACAGTTGCGTTTAGATGTGAAACATAAACCGATGCACTCTCCGGCTCTGGCACATGTCTTACCTAAGTGTCAGAATTTAAGCACAGGTAGTGAATCCGTTGTTGAAAATGTGGGGGCGTAACCCTGCCGCCCTAGTTAATGGCCAGCCATCATCTGATCATCGCAGACGGTGATTGATTTAGTGCAAATTAATGAAATTCTTGAAGAAATTTTAACACGATGAGTAAATGTGTGTGTGTGTGTTGTATTTGTTCTATCAGCATAAAGAAGTGGATCTGATTTCTGTAAGAATAAAATGTTTTAGGTTAGGACATAAAAATTAGATCCAAGTTATTATGTTTACTAATTTCAAAACTTGTATTTAATTAAGAACGATTCTAAGATATACTAACAAGAAATGTTTATTATCATATAATAAAATAACAAGGATACCACATGTTACTATAGAAATTAAGATTCATTTTAAATGGAAAAAAAAAGAATTGAAATCGACCCATGTTTTTTTTAATAGCAATATAATATACGTGATTTGATTTATAATATTTATTTAATTTTCCTTCGTTAAATCTGTCGAGCGAAATTAAGATCGAAAAAATAGTAAGCATTTTGTAGGTTAGAGTGGGGTACTGGTAACAAACGGGTAGGGTGAACCCGCTAATAAGCAGTTTGACACGGGGCAGAACCTAGAAGGATAATGAGTCGACATTGGACGGCCCCAGGTATTCAGAGGGGCGGATATACTCGAACAAAAAAAAATTTCACAGACAAATAAATAAAACTTCAGGAATGAGGAAAATAAATGAACTGTCATTTAGTTTGTGAAGTAGTATTATTACATTCTGCTAGATGAAAAACGTTGAATGTTCGGAGTTATTTATTTTTATGTGTAATAAAATTACATAAGGTACATAACTAATGAAGAAAGAAAAAAAAACTTGTTTCTATGTTTATCTTTTACACATTACACGTATATTCTTAAATCATTCATTGTAGTTTTATGGGATTATTTAATTCCAATCGCCATCAAGTAATTTATTCATCACATACAGATAAGAAACTTGAAATTAATAACGAATCGATTGTGACGTTGAAACTTAAAACAAATACAAAAGCATTTAATGGTACAGCTTCATTAATAAATACCCGTCAGTGTTTTACGTCAGAACCGCTCGTCATTTTTCACCGAAACAAGAAATGAAAGAGTGAGACAGATACATGGTGTACTAAATGAAAACAGAGAGGGAGAGAGCAGCAGTGAAGCGATAACGGATAACAAACAAAAATACAAGAGAATGAAAGATTGAGAGAGAGAGAGAGAGACAGCTAGTCTGGGTTTGAAAGAACAGAAAAGATTAGGAGAGTGTTTTATATAAAATCCATTACACCTGTGTATAGAACTGCCGCACCCCCCTCTGGGGCATTGCCTCAGCAATTAGGCATCGCTCCGGGAGGCACTGGGATAACGAGAATTCGACGCCTTGACTGGCGGGCGGATGGGTGTCCTGTGTTGGTGGAACGCGAAACTCCTTCTTGCCATGTCACATTCGTACCGGCCGTCGACACAGCACCGATTTTGATTTGTCATCTGTCTCTAAGATTTGAAACTATCTACACTGTCATCTTAGTGGATATTTGTGTGCCTCACTTTCAAATTGAAACTAACTTTACAATATGATATACAGTCGATTTTCGCAATTATGTTGACCCCAAGGCTTGTACAATTTGTTTGCGTGTAGCGTATAAATGTTCGGACGATTGTAGGTTTTGCAGACCATGAAATATGATGGACGCAGTTTGCAGATTGTTATTAAAAAACCATTTAGGTGCCCTGCAGGACCAACGACATGTTTTGTTTCGATCAATCTTGCAGATACATTATCTCATAAAGTCTGTCTGTAGGTAACGGCCGGTTTCGGCGCAACCAGATGGGTTTATCAAAAGCAATCTAATGCGCCTTTTGTTTCATAGATAACGTTCATCCGTTCGTTTGTTCGTTCGTTCTTCTTGATTGATTGATTTTTATTTAAACTTTCTGACAGGTGCAGGCCCCATTGATTGCATTTCAAATATTGATTTATGTAAATGATATTGCCTAATAGGAACCGGGCAAACAAGTGCATCATCGACTTCCTTTCTCATCATGAACATACATACCAATGGTACTTAACTAACTCTGCGTACGTCTTGTTATACAAATGAATCTAAAGACTCTTATAGTTTTGTTTTTGTTTTAACTGAAACAGAGTTTTAAAAACAATCGAATTATTGTGTTTTAAATACCTTCACTACCTTATAGTGACCTTATAAATAGATTATTATATAATATCACGAACTTTTTTATCGTAATGCATCGTAATAAACAATTTTATCTACTTCCGACTTTAAATCATCATCATAGTTATTCATTGGTCATTAAATGTATTATTTTATGATGTGCCCGCAATACATACCTCATTTAAAACCAAAACAAATTAAAAAGAACTACACAAAACATAAGATTAATAACTGCTTGTAAAGAACAGTGTGTGATGATCATGTCACATTATTTTATAGTTTAAACTAAGCAATAAATAAACTAGTATTTAGGTATGCAGCGTGCGTTATTAGCTTTTATACAAATGCATACATTCTCAACACATACACTTGTTTCGTGTTCGTGTTTCCTAGGCGACGGTCAAACTCTCGTGGATGTATAAATAAAAGAAACACCATTAGCTTGTATTAATTACGGTTTTGACCGGTAGGTGGTTTCAGGCTAGTTTCGGGTGTGCTTAGCCACATGCTGGGCGTTAAATTTTTCTAATCTACTGAATAAATTACATGGAATCAATCATTAGCACCCGGCATTTTATGTACGTTTTTTTCACAGAACTTTAGCAGTTGTGGATTTTGTCAACAGAGATTTTAGAATGATTAACTATGAGTATTTTTATTTACTATTTACATTCCAAGTTTCTTAACTGGATTTAGTATTTTAGTATTTTTTTGGTTATTTCACAGTACAAGCAAGACAGTATAGTATTCCTGTTGCTTAGACCATCTTTTTATGTACTAATTTGGAATTTGGGGCAGAAATAACATTAGTTTTTGGAATATAATGTTGCTAGAAATTAATTTCTTATATTGAAATTTTCTACAGAAGTTTTTATTCACATTTCATAGAAAATCAAACGCCGAGGAAATGGAATTAGTTCATTGGAATTATGTAATTCTACCCGACATAATTAATATGTTATTCAATGTTATTATTTTTATAATGTCCTTCAATTATACTGAATAACGTCGTTTATTTGATGATTTTGTATGATTAATATTATTACAACGTTATTATCTGTCACATCGACAGCTTTACAGTTGTTAACGTGTTTACAACACTGATGGTTTCGGGGTTCTTTACATGTAGTAACAAGCAAATACATTACACGTATACATTGAAAAGTACTATATTATTCCTTCTTCCTCACGTCTGTTTTGAGTTTTGATTATTACACACACATATATAGCCATGCACACGTCTGTACGTGTATTATGTTTGAGTCCCTGGATTCATTTTTCATTTGGCTTCAGTATCCAGCAGACATGTAACAAGTTCGTAATACACTCGAGGAAGACGGCGCCACTATCGCTCTGGTGTCATTTTTTACAATTTTTTCATGCACGACTAGTTTCCCGTTCAAAAAGAAGTAGTAAGATAGACCTGTATAGGATTAATTGATATTTTAACTAAAATAAGTATCTCCGTTTTTAAGTATCAGCAAATTAATGTTTTAGCCTATTTTTAAACGAAATACCAATAACGATACGATACGTTATATCAAAATGAAGACAAAAAAGTGTGTTTTCAAGAAAATCGACTGTATTTGTAACGATTATACTGAAAGAACTTTTATATTCTATGATAATTTCTACTTCTAGAATGAAACAAGTGTTTATACAGAGTACATGGAATGATTTACGATTTATTCCCAAGTCTCCCATCAGGAATAAATAATGCTTTTAGATAAAGAGATGGTTTGTTTTATTTCTTTTAAAATACTACATTTTTTGAACAGAATGAATTTACCAAAATAATTGTTATATCCGATGAATTTCAGTTAGACATATTCATATACATTGTCCTACCAAAGGAATATTAGAAATTTAAGGTTTCAGTTATATCCTTGTAGACGGCTTTTCTCACTAGTTTTACGTAATATGATTTGAGTGAGAGCTTGATAATGTGTTTAAAAAATTTTTTTCTAATATATATACATTCAAGTACTTCAATTTATTTGCCTTCTATGAACGAAGAGCATTAATAGATATCTGGTGTAGAGCACTATAAACCGTGCAAACTTCGGCTCTGAGTTGAATTTTATAAGATACTTAAAATCAGGTTAAAATATTCATTTGTCCTATAATTTGTACGATACTTGAAAAACGGAGATGATTATTTTGTTTGAAATACCAATTTGTCCTAACTATATAGACCTATCTGACTACTACTGAAAGGTTTTGTGCTAATTAGTGTTTCGTATCATATTCGGTCCACAGTTACGATTATAAATACATGTTATATTCCTGGCCTTGATTCAATATATTTGACTGAATTTGAATAATAATAATAATAGTACTTATTTCTGTTTTGTTTATACCAAATGGAAACTTGTTGAACAATCATTAATCTTTAAAACCAATATAGGTTACATGAAAAAACAAATAAATCAGGTTAATTCTTGTGTGAACAGTACTCGGGCTGGTGCTCCAGGTATCTGTGCTTGTATAACAGGAAGATGGAGCACACAGCTAGTGGATGATGCTATGTATAAGTGGTGAACCGCGCACGAGACCCGCTTTGGAATGTGTGATAATTAATCACAGTCTTGTTTGGGTGAAACGTTCTAGCCCATATCGGTGGGAGGGCACATCACAGCCCGCCAGCGCCTTTGTAAGAAAAATTGCAAGTATACTACAGTCACATCATATCATTTTGCCTTTCATCACAAGTAACACAATGCATAATTGTGAAATGGCAGATTGAAGAACGTACATTGTTTTAACATACACAACTGATAATTAAATTTGACACTATTACCATGAAAAATTTGAGTCATTTTTATAGCATTACATACTGTAGTTTAAGTAGCAAATTCGTATCGTAATTTTATGACAATATAATGTTCTGTTCACTGTTTAAACTTGCAACGTAATGCTGCAAATATTACAATTTATAGTTGAAATTCGCAGTTTTAATCGATTATGACAAACATAATCAACAATCTTTGTATTAGTTGGACATTGACGGATGATTGTGGTGGATGGCCGGTGGTGGTGGTGGTTTGTTGTACGGGCGTCCCTCGGTGTCGAACGGCGCGAACTCTAACCGAGAATCGACATGACGTCACGATCGGTACTCGAGTGTACCCCAACATCGTCTTAGACCACAGGCGGTCACTTCGTGAACAAACCAACAAGCTACAAGCCGAAAGTGATGGTCAAACTGTTGTAATAACCACACTTGTTCCTTACAAACAGTATTTAACCTTTGTATCTTCTTAGTCACCATTCACAACAAGAACAAAATATTTTAGACACTGATTTTGCAAACATGTTTGTTAGCAAATTATTAAACAAGACGATTATGCTTATAAGAGTACTGAAAATATGTATTACCACTGTTTTATATAATGTGCCGATAGTTTTTGAGTTGGTTGTAAACGGCACAATGACAAGGTGAAAAATATATCGTTTTGCTTCAGTATGGAGCAAGTATATAGTCAGCATATTTTTTCGATGAATTTTCGTAAGGCCATGCTGTGATGTGGAACAATATTTGAAGTGTCAAAATAAAACAAATTATGAGACATATTACATGAAATAACTGCAAATCTAATTTTATTTTATTAACAAAAATGTTATTTGTTGTTCTATATATAATTCGCATAGATCGGGAGCTTGGTTTGTTTAAATTCAAGTGTACGTACTTAACAATGAAGTGGGGAATACTATATACACTTTTATATACAATCAAGCATTCATCGTTTTCTTGATGATCAATCTGTTGTCATTTAAACGACATAGAGATTCGTCTCGTTGGACGCGCCCAACAATTAATTTTAATTGACGCGTATTGAATTTCAAAAGCCCACTATGATCGCTCATCATTCGATTCAAATTAACCCCCGTTGTACGAGTACTGTACGTATATATCTATACATACATATATTCAACCGATTCAGTTTTGATTTATTCCGTGTCGCGGCCAACGTGATCCTGCTAAATGGGTTAAAGTGTTGAAGCGACTGTTAACAAATCGGACGTACAATCGGCTTACGTAAATTTCCGGAATTAAATTTGAATTTTTATTTTACTCGTGTCGACACCTGGGTGTCTGATTTTTAAACCACCAGTGTCGGCGTCAATATACTTTATTTTACGAAAAATAAATCAATTTTATAGTAACGCGGCCTATTGTTTTTATTCAACTATGTATATATAAATGAGAAATAAGCGATTTGCACAATTTAATATCATTTTCTTTACAGCTTTAGTAATAAATAGATAATTGTAACAATAATGATAACCGTAAATTAATACATATATCAATAATATTACATTTCTTCTGTGATACGTATTTCAATGTGTGTTTACTGAAGCAATGTTGTGAATGAAAGATGGCTGACTGACTACTACTTGTATAAATTTATATAAGAACTGTATGTTGCGTCACTGGTTGTTTATTAATTTTGTTTCCAACGCTGGGCAATCGGATACTAAACAGATGGGGTGTATTCTTGTCATTGTCATTCTCATGTCATTTGTCGCGGTCGCAACTGATGACATCGGACAAATCATGAATAAAATATAACAATGTGTTAATGTCCGTTTTACATAATTTGTGACCGAGATTCTGTATTTTGATTTCGAACTTAAATTTATTCACCGGAATAATATTATCGGATCGTTGTAATATTTTTTCCAAACGTACAATTTATCAGTTATCTATTTTCTAAAAATAATCCTGAGATTTGATATATCGAGTAATATATGAACTAAAATTGTTCTTAAAAAGTTTGTA